>CAMZMU010000027.1:41350638-41587358 GCA_947311845.1 Poa pratensis
TACATCCGCTTATCCAATAATTTGCAAAAAGAGCTGGCAACGGGGTGCCCAGTCCCAATTAATTACAACTTTCATTAATAATTCTCTTCACATGTTTTGCCCTGATTTATCAGTAAGCAACTTAATTGCAAATAGACACTCCTCCATGGTATGTGAATGTTGGAAGGCACCCGAGGATTCGGTTAGCCATGGCTTGTGTAAGCAAAAGGTTGGGGGGTGTCAACTATAAAGAAACTAAAATACATGTGTAAACAAAAGAGAAGAGGGATGATCTACCTTGCTGGTAGAGATAACGTCCTTCATGGGAGCCGCTCTTGAAAGTCTGGTTGACAAGGGGGTTAGAGTGCCCACTACCATTCGTTGACAACAACAAACACCTCTCAAATACTTATTTTGTGCTCTCTATATGCTTTCGAAAACTTAAAAATCTCTAGCACATGATTTAATCCCTGCTTCCCTCTGCGAAGGGCCTATCTTTTACTTTATGTTGAGTCAGTTTACCTACTCCTTTCTATCTTAGAAGCAAACACTTGTGTCAACTTTGTGTGCATTGATTCTTACATGTTTACTTATTGCACTTGTTATATTGCTTTATGTTGACAACTATCCATGAGATATACATGTTACAAGTTGAAAGCAATTGCTGAAACTTTATCATCCTTTGTGTTGCTTCAATGCCTTTTACTTTGAATCTATTGCTTATGAGTTACCTCTTATGCAAAACTTTTTGATGCTTGTCTTGAAAGTACTATTCATGAAAAGTTTTTTGCTTATATGATTCATTGTTTACTCTTTATCTATTTGTTAGCAAACTATAGACCATTGCTTTGAGTCACTTCATTCATGACATGAGCCTTGCAATATATTGATCAAGATTGTGTGAAAGCATGTCTCCTCAGAAATTATTTGTTGTTATCGTTTTACCTACTCGAGGACGAGTAGAGAACTAAGCTTGGGGATGCTTGATACATCTCCAACGTATCCATAATTTCTGCTGTTACATGCTTATATTATACCATTTGCTACATGTTTTATATACACTTCATATCACTTTTATGCATTTTCTGGGACTAACCTATTAACAAGATGCCCAGTGCTAGTTCCCTGTTTTCTGCTGTTTTTGGTTTCAGAAAGTTACTTCTGGAAATATTCTCGGAATTGCACGAAACAAAAGGCCAAGTCCCTATTTTTCCAACACGTACACGGAGTCCGAAGGAGAGACGAAGACTCGCCACGAGGTGGCCAAACCACCTGGCGGCGCGGCCCCACCTTCTGCCGTGCCAGCCTGTGGTTTGGGCCCCTCGGGGGTCCGCCGACATCGCCCCTTCGCCTATTTATTCCCCGAGACGTGAAAACCCTAAAACACCGAGCCTTTCATCCAGAACATATTCGCTGCCGCCGCCGTCGTCAACCCTAACTCGGGGGGTTCTGAAGCTCTTCCCGGCACCCTGCCGGAGAGGGGAATCATCACCGGAGGGCTCTACATCGCATCCCGCCTCCGGAGTGATGCGTGAGTAGTTCATCCTTGGACTATGGGTCCATAGCAGTAGCTAGATGGTTGTCTTCTCCACTTGTGCCATCATGTTTAGATCTTGTGAGCTGCCTATCATGATTAAGATCATCTTATTGTAATGTACATGTTGTGTTTGCTGGGATTGACTTATATTGATACCTATGTGGAGCTGAATATTATATTATCATGTCTATGTCATTTGTGATCTTGCATGCTCTCCGTTACTTGTTGAAGCCTTGGCCAAGTGAATACTTGTGACTCCAAGAGAGGGTATTTATGCATGATAGTTGGGTTCAACCTCTATTTAACCTGGGATAGTGACAGCAAGTTCTAAGGTTGTAGATGTGTTGTTGCCACTAGGGTAAAACAGCAATGCTTTATTCAAGTATGAATGTATTGTTTACATTACGCACATTACTTAATGCAATTGTCTGTTGCTTGCAACTTAATACTGGAAGGGGTACGGATGTTAACCGGAAGGTGGACTATTTAGGCATAGATGTATGCTGGATAGCGGTTATGTACTTTGTCGTAATGCCCAAATGAATCTCATTGTAGACACCACAACTCGCACATGCATGTTATATGCACTTATCAATTGTCAATTGCCCAGTTGTAATTTGTTTACCCAGCATGTTAGTTATCTTATTGGAGAGACACCACTAGTGAACTGTGGACCCCGGTCCATTCTTTTACATCTGAAATACAATCTACTGCAATCATTGTTCTCTACTATTTTATGCAAACAAACATCATCTTCCATACGATACGTTTAACCCTTTGTTTTCAGCAAGCCGGTGAGATTGACAACCTCACTGTTAAGTTGGGGCAAAGTAATTTGATTGTGTTGTGCAGGTTCCACGTTGGCACCGGAATCCCTGGTGTTGCGCCGCACTACACTCCTTCACCAACACCTTCGAAGCAACCTCGTTTTCCTACTGGTTCAATAAACCTTTTTTTCATACTGAGGGAAAACTTGCTCCTGCACTCATCATACCTTCCTCTTGGGGTTCCCAACTGACGTGTGACATTACACGCATCAAGCATAGTTTCTGGCGCTGTTGCCGGGGAGATATTCCCTCGTCAACTTAGCGCTAGCATGCATCCACTATCAACCACCCATTTAGACCCACCGGAAGCATAGTCCTACAAGAAATCATTGCTTGGTTTTAGGTACCCATTTCTCAATGGGTCCTCTTTTGTTAGCAACAAGGGTCTTAGGAACCCAAATAGAATAAGCAATGTAACCATCATAAGGACCAACATATTTTGCATAAACATCCCCATAATAATCAACATAAAGAATGTAGTTGGGATTGTTATGCCCCGCAAAGTCACTACGAGTGGTCTTGCCCCTAGTGGCATTACCACCCGCAATGGAAGTCTTGGCTTGTGCGGGCTTGGCATTGGTGTTGCTCTTCTTCTTCTTTGCCTTGGCCACATAACCAAGACCCTCCTTCCCTTTGTGTGGCTTTTGCTCAAAAATTTGAGCAACAACCTTTTCTTTACCTTTAGGAATAGAGGTCTTGGCACTAGTGGCCTTGGCAAGCTCAACCTTCAACCTAGCATTTTCCTCAATAACATTTGCATGATCACAAGAGGGAGTAGTAGTGCTAGGTGAGTTAGATTTAGAAAGTTGAGTTTGAAGTTGCTCATGAGACTTGACTAGAAGAGAGTGGGTACTTTCCAAGGCCTTGTGAGCCTTGTCAAGTTTCTCCATATCCTCAAGGAGTCTAGCATTAGCAACCACAAACTCGGCTTTCTCCTTTTTAATCACTTTATATTTAGCAAAGACATGGTCTCTATCCTTAATGATTTTAGCAATTATTTCATCATTTTTATCATCAAGAGACTCAATTCTTTCCTCAAGAGAGTTCTATATTCACTCTCTTCTTGAAGAGAGGCATTCAAGGATGCAATGGTGAGAGCATCCTCTCTCTCAATTTTCCCTTGTCATCAAGGATTTCTTCGGCCGCATCAAGTTGTCTCAAGAGAGACTCAACATATGCCTTAGTTTCACCTTGCAAGTTAGCCACAATAGTATCGGAAGCAACAAGTTCTTTCTTAATCACAAGACTAGTTTTATCATCTATTTCATGCATAGTCTTGGGAGTAGAAGATGATACCTCGGTGACGTGAGCCATGAGGCAACGAGCGGTGTTGATGGAGAGGTTCTCATTGGGGGATTCGAAGAGAGAAGGAGGTGGAGTTGATACAATGGCCAATGCGGCCACCTCACGAGTGGGTTCTTCTTCTTCTTCGGAATCCTCGGAAGGATACTCTTCTTGAGTCATCAACACAATTCTTGGTGCTTTCTTGAAGAATGGCTTCTCTTGACAAAAGGCTTCTTTTGTATCATGTTTGATTGGCCCTTGAGGACAAGCCTTCCACCGTTTTGCTCTCTATTCTCATAAGGACAATCTTTGATGAAGTGATGCTTGTTATGACAATTGTAGCAAGTCTTTATCCTATTAGCAAACTCCTTCTTCCCACTTGGATTGTTTGTTCGATCAAGTTGAGCCTTTGCCTTGGCCGGGTCATTCCAAAAGTCCTTGTTGCAAGAGCTATGTGACCATGGAGGGCTTGTTCAAGTTCATCGGGAGGAAGGTTGTTCGGGCATGCTTCAACTTCATCATGTTCATCAAGGCACACAACCTTGGCCTTCAAAGCAAGAGAGGGACCTTGTTTCATTCCCATGGCCCTAGCACGGTTGTCTAGAGCATTCTTGGTGGCAACCTTGGAGGCTTGCATCTCTTGCATAACTTCATTGGATGACATGTCAAGGTAGTTGTGTCTTCCTTGAATGGCCTTCAAGTCAACGGGCTCGAAGGGCATGAGAGCATTCACATACTTCCTTTGATCCAAGCATCATCCACATAGGTTGCCCCACATTATAAAAGGCTTTGGCAAGAATCTTGAGTCTTCCATACATCTCTCATGAGTTTCATTATCAAGCATGTAGAAACCTTCGGCCTCATTGCTCAAGGCATCAAATCTATTCCTCTTCATGCTTTCATTTCCAAGAAATGCCACCTCAAGGCAATCCCAAGCTTCTTTGGCGTTGGAGGCATGTTGAATGTGATGCATACCATTTTCTCCAACGGCAAGTTCAAGCATGTGAAGAGCGGAGGCATTGAGTTGAGTCCACCTCTCTTCTTGTCAAGTTGTTTGGATCCACGGCCTTGTATCCCACTTATGATCCTCCAAAGCTCGATAGAGGCACTGTTGACATGAGATTTCATTGAGTGTTGCCAACTAGTAAAAGCCAATGCATTAAGCTTAGGTGGAGGACCTAAGGTTTAAGCGAGGATGAGGGATAGGTGGGTCGGGAGTAGACACCATGAGGGAACCTCATGGTACTCGGCTTCCCACTTTCCGGCTTGGATGTGGATGGAGGAGGGTTCTTAAGGTCGGAGTTTTCAACCCCTTTCTTTCTCTTTTTCCTCCTCGGTTCACCGTCATTGGAGTTAGCGGAGTCCTCTAGTGGGGTGGTCTCCGTAGGAACCTTGCCACTTGCGAGTTGCTTGATCAAGTCACGCATCTCGCAAATTGGGTATCCATGGACGATTTCAAAGATGTCTCCATCAATTTGAGATCGGCCATGGATGCCGAGTGGCTTGGTCCTTCGGGATCACCTCACTTTGTGTCATACTTCTCTTAGGCGGTTAAGCCCAACAAGAGAGCCGAGGCTCTGATACCAATTGAAAGGATCGTATGACACCTAGAGGGGGGGGGTGAATAGGTGCTACTTCAATTTTAGTACTTTTTAAATTAGGCTTGACACAAAAGGTAAATTCTCTAGATATGCAACTAGGTGAATTTACCTATATGACAAGCTAGCAACTAAAAGGTACACTAAGTAAAGATTAAACAAGGATAGAAGTAACCGAAGTGAAAGCACGCGGAGACACGGATGTAATCCCGAGTTCCTCCTTTTTAGGGGAGTACGTCTCGTTGGAGAGGTGTGAGCTACCACGAAGGTCAAAACTCAACCGCCACAAAGGCGTCACCTTCTTCTCCGATGAACCGCACCACAAAGGTTTGGTTCACCTTCCACTATCGGAATCCTTCAAGGCGGAATCCGGAGCCCTTACAACAACGATCCGGGGCACAACCCACAAGAGGATTGGGGGCTCCCGAACAGCTACAAATCTGTCACAAAGACAACAAGTGAGTACAACAAGAAGCTAGGTTTTCCAATGGAAATCCTAGCAAGGGTCCCTCAAGTGAATGAGGGGAAATGAAGAACGGCTTGGTGAAGATGTAGATCCGGGGCTTCTCCTTCAATCCTCCAAGTATCAACGAGTTTGGGTGGAGGGATTGGGAGATCTATCAATTCTTGAGCTTGCAATAATGGAGTTCTTCAATGTGGTCAAGCTAGTTGTCCAAAGGTTGGTGAAGAGACATTTATAGTCCCCTTCAAAATATGGCCGTTGAAGGGGTAAGAGTCGACGCAGGAAGCAGGGCCGGCCTGGGGGTCGGCCTGGGCCAGCCTGAGGGCCGGCAGGACAGCCGAGACAACCGGCCTGGGAACTAGCCTGGGCTGGCTGGGGCTGGCCGGGCCACCGACCAAACCGGCATGGGTGCCGGCCTGGGCCGGCCTGGAGGCCGGCTGGGGGCCAGAGCCAACCGGCCTTGGTGCCAGCCTGGGCCGGCCAGGCCACCGACAAAACCGGCCAGGGAGCCAGCCTGGGGGCCGGCGGGCTACCCGTGGCAACCGGCCTAGGGGCCAGCCTGGGCCGGCCTGGGGGTCGGCCGCCCTGCTGTGCGCCTTCTCCCTTCACCTCTAAAATCCGACAACTACTTTTCTTCCCTTTTTGCATAGAGAGAGATCAACTAGTATCTTTTGATATAGATGGTCATATTTCCTGTAGACACTTAGCAGTGTGTTAAATTCTTCCAAGTGTTGTGATCAAACATTAAAACAAGATTAACGGATTTTGTCCTTTCACTAGGCCCTACCCTTGTCGGGGTTGTACGCATTGCAGCGCGGCTCTACCACGCGCCGCATTGGGCCGGCCCATTTCGCGTCTTTTTTTTCTCATTTCCTTTCTGTTCTGTTTCTTTTTCTGTTTACCTTTTCTTTTTAAACGATTTTTAAAATATTCACACTTGATTTTTGTGCAAACTTGAAAATTGTTCATATTCGAAAATTTGTTTAAATTTTAAAATTTGTTCAGATTCGAAAAAAAAACATCAGATTCGTAAATTTGTTCAGATTCAAAATTTGTTCAGATTTACAAAATATTCGGATTTAAAAAACGCTAAGAAGCAGTCAAACAAAATGGGCCGTAAACTGCCGGCCCAAGAAGGGCGCACGCGCAACGAAGGGGTGCGCAGCGCGAGCGAATTTTGCCGCTAAGACCGGCAAGTAAGAGGTCCCCAATTTATCGGTGATACCCCTCCCGTAGTCCCGTGCAACCTTCTCCTAAATGGGCCGGCCAATAGGCTCTCCGCATGAGTGGTTTTTTCTGGTTGTAGGAACTTTCTAGAACTTTTTGTTCCGGTTCAACGGTTTTCCTTTTTTCGGTTAGTTTTTATTTTTTCTGTCTGTTTTTTCTTTTTCTGTTTCCTTTTCGTTATTCTGTTTTTTTCTTCTTTTCATCACATTTTTATGATTTTTAATTTTTTTCAGATTTTAAAAATGTTCAAAGTCAAATATGTTCAACTTAAAAAATTGTTCAAAATTCAAAAATTGTTCAAATTTTAAAAATGATCTGATTCAAAAAATGTTCAGTTTCAAAAATTGTTCAAATTTGAAAATCGTTCAAATTCGAAAGGTCAGGTTCAAAAATTGGTCACATTAAAAAAATGGTCAAAATTTGGAAACATTTTTTATTTCACAAATTTTCGTTGATTTTTTTTCTAGTGTTTTCTTAATTAATAGGAAAACCAGATGTTTTTTCCTCGTACTAGCGGAAAGCGAATAAATGCCACATCAATTTAATGGGCCGACATAGTAGGGCTCTCATGCGAGCGTCAGCCCCATAGCGGACGGTACAGGCACTGAATAGGGGCTCCCCACTTCATCTGCTCTTTCTCTGAGAAGTTGAATTTTTTGTGCTTATAATGTTGCCCGATGTCGGATGCCTTGGGTAGCCTGCCAGATAAGCTCAGCCAGGGCTTGGGCCATGAACATGAAATGCCGCCGACAAAAATTATATAGGAAACTATAAGGCTCAATTCTCCCCGTAAATAATAATAATAACAAGGCTCAGTTCTCCTATGGGGCGCGCCCGCACGCGTTGCCGCCGATTGGGAGCGGCGCGCCCCACCGGTCGCTCCCAATAGGTTTTTTCCGAATAATTTGAACGACAAAATTCATCAAACTTAATATATTTCATTGGAATTTGGTAGTTTTTTTACAAAATACGACGAAATGTAACTAAACCTAAACCTAAACGCCAGTCTAGAACATGTCCCTGTCGTACGTGGCCACGGCGGCGTCGCCATCCAACTGTGCGTCGCCCTAGTCCTCCTCCTCCTTGACGGCTGCCGGGAGCGGCGGTGGCGCGGCCACGTCGTCGACAGCGATGACGATGGTGTTGTTGTCGACGTAGGACCAATGCTCGGCGAATTCCTTCGACGCCGGATGGACGGTGTCGAAGGACAACTTCTCGGCGAGGGCGAGGTCCCTCCGGAACTACGCCTCGTCTTCCTCCTTCGTCAGTGTCTGCGGCACCGGAGGCGCGGCGCACTTCTTACCACGGGACGAGGACGTCCCTGGCTCGGTCTTCACCTTCGCGGGTGGCGGCGGCCCGATGTCGCGGATGGTCACACCGCTCCTGCGCGGCGCCGGCTCGGTCTTGACCTTAGTGAAGTGCCACTCCTCGGCCTTGATCGGCGTCGGCTTAGACTTCACCTTGGCGGAGCGCCGCGCCGCTGACCGCGTGTTCGAGGAGGAGCTGCGGGAGGAGGATCTCATGGTCGGAACCTCCCACAGGTCGCGGGAGTGGTCTTCCGGCGTGTTGTACCGTACTCGCGCATCACCTGGTGGAATTTGCGACCCTACCACCACTTGCGGCGTGCCCCACCGCCGTGGTCGTCAATGACGTTCTGGCGCTGCGCCTGGAAGAGTGCCGCCCAATTGGGGCTGTTCGCGGCGTACGCCAGGTTCGCGAGCTACTCCGGCGTCAGCTGACGGCAGCGCAGGCGGATTAGCTCGCAGAGACGGCCCCCCTCCGGCAAGGGAGGGATGCCGTACCCCAACGCCGACAGCGCCCAGCCGCCGCCGCTAGGGAGGCGCATCCCCGACGGCACGGTGATGCGCTGGCGGTAGAAAAAGGCCGCCTCGGCCTTCCGGAGGCAGTTCTTGGCCGCGCCGCCCTCGCTGCCTCCCGCTTGGTCGTTTTGCGCCATCACTCTTCGCCGTCGCCGGAGAAAGGGGAGAGGAGAGAAGAGGACGAGAGCATCGAGGAGCCACGCCACGCGTGCTTTATAGGGACGGCGGGGGGGCGAAGCGCGGGAACGCACTCCACTACTCCGATGCCGGTTCTCGAGGTGTCGTAACTCCGGCGACACGCGTCGGGAAGAGTAGGTGACGCGTCGCACGCGTCAGGAAACCACTTAGCAGTCGCAGATAATTGCGCTGACCGTCACGTGTCTCGGTGACGAGACGGCCCCGCCCGTCAGGTTCCAACGTGGCTATCTTGTCGCGCGGTTGCCGGCGCGCCCGCTTGCCTCCCTAGAACCTGGGCTCGAAGCGGAGTTGTCGGACGCTCTATTGAGGCGTGCCGAGAACATTCGGCCTATTGGGCTCGCCGCTGGGGGGATTTTGATGCCAGCGCACCTAATAGGCCTATTGGGAGCGCTATTGGGCACACTTGCGACATGAAGACACTGATAGCAATATGGGGGAAGTTCCCATCAGCCAACGACAGTTCTGCCTGACCGTACAAAGCATGCATATGTTGTCAGTGAAGATTTTGTGTGAAGCCTTGGAGACGATGAACCCGGGGCTAGGGTGAGGTGGAGATGCTCTAATTTGAACTTGCAGGTGGCAATGTGCGATGGCTTGGCTAAGAGCTTCTCCAACATAGGCGCGTAATAAGCCGCGCGCGGAAAAAAACCGTCAATATAGCACGCGCGCGGCCAAAAGCGGTGCTCCAGCAGCCGCGCTAAACCCCCGCGCGCGATAAAAAAAGGCCAGCGCGTGGTATGAAGGAAAGTTGCACGCGAATTGACCAACCGCCAGATCTGAATCCTCCGGGCGCTCGCGCCGCCACCCGCACCTCTCCCCCATCTCCTCTGGCGGCCCTGGGCGCTCGAAAACATGTCGTCGACGCTTCGTCCGCTCCTCCCAGCGCGCCGCCGCTTTCTATGGACGTGGGGGGGGGGGGGGGGTGGCCGCGGCGGTGAGCCCGCCGTCACCGACGCCGCCAGCGCTTCCCCGCTTCTCCTCAGCGCGCCGCCGCTGCTTTCTTTTTGTGTGTGTTTGATCTTCTTGGTTTTATGTTTGGGTGGAAATGTTGTTTGTGTTGGGCGCGCGCTGGAGTTTAGCACCCCTGCTGGAGCGCTACTTGCGGCGCGCAAAAATATAGCTCTTCTGCTAAAACAAAACACCAGCCCAACACGGTAAAACGCTATTTCGGCGCTGCAAATAAATTCTGCATGGAGTCCGACTAGTGCTCAGCTGACTCAGTCAGCTGACGTCATACACGTTTATTTGCAAGAATAAAGCCGATCGATCATAACCGGACTTGCAACTGGAAAAAAACAGTTGCAACTCGACTTGCAACTACAAAATTCTCAGTTGCAACCGGACTTGCAAGTGGGAAGAAACTCAGTTTCAACTCGACGTGCAACTACAAAATTCTCAGTTTCAGTCGAACTTGCAACTGGGGAAAACCCCAGTTGCAACTGCAATTTTTTTTGTTGCAACCGGACTTGCAAATGGGGAAAAATTCAGTTGCAACTCGACTTGCAACTACAAAATTCTCAGTTGCAACCAGACTTGCAACTGGGAAAAAACTTAGTTCCAACTCGACTTGCAACTACAAAATTCTCAGTTGTAACCGGACTTGCAAGTGGGAAGAAACTCAGTTTCAACTCGACGTGCAACTACAAAATTCTCAGTTTCAGTCGGACTTGCAACTGGGAAAAACTCAGTTGCAACTGCAATTTTTTTAGTTGCAACCGGACTTGCAAGTGGGGAAAAACTCAGTTGCAACTCGACTTGCAACTACAAAATTCTCAGTTGCAACCAGACTTGCAACTGGGAAAAAACTTAGTTCCAACTCGACTTGCAACTGCAAAAAAATTCAGTTGCATTGCAACTGGAAAATTTTCAGTTGCAGCCGGACTTGCAACTGCCGACGACCACGTTGTGATTTGACTAATTCTCATACGACTAGGAATTAGCAATTACAATAAACTAATTAATAAAAATAGAGTTAAAATAATCATGAATAAACAAATATTTATAAAATGGTGCACTAAAGTCTATAATAAACAAATCGGTGCATTGTTTAACAATCACAGATTATAATTTGACACAAAATAAGACACACGGGATTTACTAAGGGACATGGGGAATTAAATGATAAGAAATACAAAATAAGTACAAGAAAATACAAAAACATCAATATATTTTTGTTCCTGACATTCAACAAAACCAAATATAACAACGTACCTTTCAACAGCAACAACAAAAAGAAAAAAACGCGTGCAAAAGAGCTCAGCTGTGTGGACAAAAAATAAAATAGAAGAAGGCACATCATGGAAACAAGTCATGGGCCGGCAGTGAAACAAAATAAAGGCCCAGCCAAATCCAAATCGCAAGTACCTCTCTGCACACGTACATGTTGAACTTAGCGAGAGAAGTCACAGATCGTTACACGAATCTTAGTACCCAAAATTGGATGGTTAGCGTGTTGACTTAGCGCTAGCTGAGAATTAGCAAAACTGTTCCGCATGTGCTGTGTGTTGGAGATGCTCTAAGGCCTTCCCACCGGCGCGGGCGGCCCCACCGAAAGAAAAGCCGGTGCGGGAGGGAGCACGGTGGGTGCTCTCACGCACGCGCACGTGGCCTCACGTGTCCGGATGGAGTCGTGAGCAGCACTGTTCGCCGGCGACCAAGGCAAGGCTTAGCTGCACCTACATGCAAGCGGGGGGCCAGCACGTTACCCCCAACAAAAGCCCACGGCAGCGCTACCCCGGCCGGCCGGCCACGGCGCATGTGAGTCGACACCCCTCACTACGCTTGCCCGGTTAACACGCCCCTCCCGCTTAATTTAACTGGCGGCGAATCTGCTCCTTGATACATCCATCTCGACCGGACGGTCCTCACTCTCTTATTAGCTTTGCTCCTGCTGATTCATAGGAGTATTATATATCTACTAGGGGCGCCGTGGCATTGACCAGATGTATATGTGCACAAACGGCCAGCGCGAACGTGCAACAGAACTGAAGATGCGCGCGTGAGTGAGTCCAGCTCGATCGTTCCGATCTCCGGCGATCTTTTCCACCAGCAGACAGCTGAGACATTGTGCAGTGAAGCCCAATGCTGGTTCGTACGTATAGTTCGGTAGCAGCAAAATCACCACAGGAGTTTGCCGGCGGGGAAGCCAGAGGAGTTTGCGAAACCGAGGCCGGGGGCGCATACATGCTCCGGCACCAGGAGCATATTCAGTGCTGGTACTCTACTTGGTAGTAGTAAAAATTTGTCAACCATGCCGGATTGACTGACGCGGTAGTAGCGTAAAGTACAGCACCCGATGACAGTATAGTAACGTTCGTTCCATTTGGATCGCCAACGCCTGCCTGCCCGGCGTGTCTGGGATCGCGAGGAGGACCCCCGGACCGACGCAATATTCTACTACCATGCAGCTCCCCTCAGAATTCACTTATTATCTCGGCTTTCTCTATTGCCTTTGCCACCGCAGACTAAGGCATGGTCTAGTGGTGGGGAGGGGCTGATGCCTTCCCACCCACCCGAGTTCAAATCCTCATGCTTACAATTTCGGTGATGTTGCACCTTCTTCTATCAAAAATCACGTGGTTCTCCCACGTTGAAATCATCCTTTGTCACCCCCAATGTGAGCATCGGAGCGACGTCGCCCGCCCAGTTTTTATAGTACTACGCCTCCACTTGTCAGTGTTGTTACCCAACTCCCCACTCCACCGCCACCTGCATTACTTCAGTGTCATTGTCCATGCGTACGACTCGGGTAAGTAAAATGGACGCGGTAACTTGTTCTGTGCTACACTTCTGACTGTCAGTTTACAATAGTATGAACACCGCGTACAGAGACAGATGAGTGCCTACGCCAGCGTGGCTTCAGTACGGTAGCCTGCTCTGTTGTCTGGCCTTGTTCTGTACTACGCTTCTGACTGTCAGTTTTGGTTACGATCCACTTTGTCAAGGTAAAACGAAGCTCCACTTGGCACCGGCGATCCAATGCCGGCAGCGGTGTCTGTAAAAATTTGCTTATCCGGGAATCCACCCAACCCACGGAAAGGTGCCTGTGGTACCCGCACGCACAAGGTGCAATGATGAACCCAGGTTACCCAACAGTTTTTACAGCGGGGATTAACGTCTGAGTGGATCCGATCTCTTTCTTTCACGCTGAGTGAGTAGATTCTAATCATCACGTGCTGAGTGAGCTCCTCCCACGAACGGTGGGTGGGCAATGGCACTCTCCATTGCTGATGACTCAGGTAGGGGATTCACCCTTGATCACGGCTAATACAACATCTCCAGAATTGGCCAAAAGGAAAATTAGCTTTATTACATTTTCTACGCGCCAACTAAAAGGAGAAACAAAGACTCTTAAGTATTACAAAATGCTAAGAAATAGAAACAAATAAAATCCCTAAAATTAGTTTCTGAAGCGGGAAACTGGTGAGGATAAAAAACAAAATTGACACAAAAATTTCGAGCTGAACAAAAGGCCACACGGTCTAAACAAACGCAAGAGAAGAAAAAAAAAGGACTGGGAAAAGTAGTAGTAACTCCTAAGAAAAAGATTTGCAGTTCTCTTCCGGTTTATCTGGTTCCTGGGGTTTTAGCTGCTGTAATTATTCCTGGCCTAAACCAATCAGTTCTTCTAGCACACCACGACGACTCGCCTACATCAGCTGCTGCCGGTAGTCTGTCCCTAAGTGGTGGTGGATCAAGAAGTCGTCGCCGGCAACGAGGGGCGGCGCGGACGGGCCGTCGAACAGCAGCGAACTCTGCATGTGCATTAGGCCTCCGACGTCGGCAACGCGCTGCTGCTGGTGGTGCTGCGGGTACATCTCCCGCTGCCGACGCAGCTCCAGCACCTTGCGGTGGGAGTTGGAGTGCCTGGACATCACGAACGTGGGGCTCGCCGCCGGCCGGTACTCCGGCACCAGCCGCCCGGACTTGTACCGCACCCCGCACGCGTTGCACAGCGTCTTGGGGCCGTTGGGCCCCGTCCTCCACTGCGGCGTCTTGTCCGTCTCGCAGTGCAGGCACCGCCTGCCTTCGCTGGCCGCCGCCGTGACGCCCGAGGGCGCGCTCGCCGGCTGCTGATCCTGCGGAGGCACCTCCTTCTTCTTGGCCGGTTTCTTGACGTGGAACGCATGGGCGGAGACGCCAGACTCTGCCGGCGAGATGGCCATGGACGCCGGGGACGGCGGGGAGGCCGGGGCCGGCGGGAGAACGAGCAGGCGGGACGACCAGTTGCCTGGCGCAACGCGGGAGCGCTTGCTACGGGCCTTGGCGGGGACGGGGGCCTCCGGCAGGAACATGCCGGGCTGCACCGCGGAGGAGGCCACCGGAGCAGGTGAGTATCCGTGCTTGGCCGAGGAGAAGCCGCCGGAGGGGATGCCGGAGATGAGCTGCAGCTTCTGGAGGTCCTCGCTGGCGAAGCTTTCCTCGCCCTCGCCCATGTAGTTGGACAGCCATTCCAGCTCCGCCAACTGATCATACTGCGCATAATTCACACCAAGTTTAGCAATTGATCGTGCGCTCACTTCATAATTTGAGAAGCTAAAAAACTTTAGAAAACATAATTCTTTCTTTTTTAGCAGTTTGGAAAACAGAATTCTTGCGTGTACTGTACTACTGTATGATAGTGTCCAGCTAGCGCTGAACTTGAAAGCTCCTATTTTTGGCAGTATTGTACAATACTATTTATGAGGGGGCAGCTGTTTCAGTTACTTCCCGAGAAAAACTGAACTGGAGTTGCATAATTCTGGAGGCAATTTTTGGAGTGGTTTAATGGAATATTATGGAATCTCGTAACATCACTCCCAAGAAAATCGTCTTCCGTTTCTCTTCCGTAGAAAATAAAAAAACATGAACTCGTTTCGCTTCAGAAAACTAGAGAATTCAGACGAATTTTCTGAGGAAATTATGAAAATGCCATATATATATACGAGGAATTAACTAACGGTGCAGAGAAGAATTTCGAATTTACCGGCTCGCAGAGGCCGCCGGAGAAGTCGCCGTCGGCAAGGCCGGAGAAGGAGTTGCTGCAGCTGTCGAGGGCGGTGACGGTGGAGGAGTCGGTCGAGGCGTTCCCGAACCCGCCCTCCACCTTGACTGTGACGGCAGCGGCGGCGCCGTTGCCGGCTGCGAGCTGGAACGACGCCTCTTCGTCCTCGTCGTCGCAGGGCAGCGCGAGGAGGTCGTCGACGACGAAGAGGTCCGCCTGACCCTTCTGTTCACGGCCGTGGTAGCCATGCGCGTCGTACTCCGCCGTGGCCTCCATCGGTCGGTCGGTCGGTCCGTCCGCCGCCGCGGGCGAGAGCGGTAGACACAACAACAATTGTATCTGCCTGCGGCTGTGCGTTACTCGGCGTTTTTTTGTTTGGTTTTCTACGTGTGCGCGAGGAGGAAGCGCAGATAACGCAAGAGGAGTAGGGTTTAATTGGCGTGGAGCTGGAGACGGAAGAGGAGGAGGGGAGGTCAGCTCAAGCCTCAAGGGAACGATTCTTAAGGAGTAAATAAAGCCATGAGCTGCGAGATGAGCCATCAGTTTGGTCTCGCTCCTGTCCCCTAGTACTTCAGTAAGTACTTCTCGAAGACACAGCCAGTTATCAGCAGTAAATATATCCCTACAAAAAAGTTATCAGCAGTAAAACTCACGTAGATTCGAAAGTTACTTACGGTTTATGCTAATCTCCGCCAAGTATATTCGATTCTGCGCTGCGCGCTTCGTGCCAGGGGCAAATTAACCCGTTGTGCCGAGCGAGGCAGGTGGATCACGTGGTGTAATTTAGTTCGGGATTTACGATCACGTGGTGTAATTCTGTTCTGAGGGGTGCCATCACGTGGTGTAATTTAGTTCGGGATTTACGATCGCCCGGTTCGTCCTACGCCGTTAACATCGATCCTGCTACGAAGCTTCCGTTTTCACTACAGGAACGAAGAGCAGTGTCGACGGCTCGTCGGCGTAGGTGTCCGTAGGTACAGCCTAAAAAGCCGTCGGCATAGGCTGTGCCGACGGCATTTTCAAAATTATTTGTTCCAATTTTTTTAAAAAAATTCAATTTTACTCCGAATTTTCCAACTTCTGTTTTTTTTTTCAAATTTTGAATTTCTCACTTAGCCACACATTTAATCTCAGGTCAAAGTACTTACATTAGTCAAATTTCCCGTTCGGTCACCCATATTCAAATTGGTCCAGTCCAAGCACGCTTAACTTTTGAGTTCCTTTCAAATGAGATGTTAGAACTTACTGATATCAGTATCCTATCAACCGTATTAACCCATGGGTCATGATGTTACACTTTTTATTGTTTAAATTTTGAAAATTTATTTGAATAAGTAACAATGGTTATGTAATAATATTTTTTGAATAAATAACAATAAAATTTATTTTACTTTATTTTCTCCTTTTTTACATTAATATGGAATAATTCATATCTTTAAATCCGTAAATCAAAATTTAACAAATAAAAGGTCTAAATCAATTAGAAAAATGAGAGGAATCCAAATATAACATCCATATCATCTTTTTCATCATCTATATGAATTTTTGCAACATATTTTGGTACTTGCTTAATAAAAATATCATTTTTGACACTTAAAAATGAAAAAAATGATATTTATAAAAATATTTTATAAATTATTTTTGGCAAAAATGTTTGCCATACCAAGACACACCTATGTCCCAAATATGGGCACATTATCACAAACTATGGCACGAGATGATCATATCTAGGTCATTTAACTCGAAACTTATACATGTCTATAGATGATTGACTTTTTTGTGAAGAAGTTTTTTGAAAACTTTGTCAAAACTCAGGTTTATCGTTGTTCCTAGTAACTAGTACAAATAAAAGGAGTACATTCCAAAGGATTTCATTTTTTGAGTATTTTTTCACTTTCTTTTATTTTGTTGAAAAACGGTCAAAATGGCCGGCGTGCCTGTTCATCCAAAGGGGTCGCATTTTTCAAAACTATCGATGGTTCTGTGATATAACCACTACTAGTGTATCTTAAAATGATTTTGTAAAATTTTCAGAGCAAACTATCACACACTTGTAGTTCAAAATTGAATTACTTTCGGAAAATAGGCATAAAGTCATTTAAATAGGCGAAATGAGGTTGAAACCGAGAAAATTCCTAATATTGCTGGATTATCGATAAAATATGGCCTACTTTGTGAGATAATTGGATGGGTGCCATTTTGCACCATATTTGTTGTACTTGCTTCACAAAAAATGCCATTTTTGACAATAAAAAAAATAAAAAATGATATTTATAAACGTAATTTGAAAAAACTCATTTATGCAACATTGTTTGTCATAACAAGACACACCTATGTCTCAAATATGGGCACATTATCACAAACTATGGTACGGGGATGATCATATCTAGGTCATTTGACTCGAAACTTGTACATGTCTATAGATGATTGACCTTTTTGTGAATAAGTTTTTTTGGAAACTTTGTCAAAACTCAGGTTTATCATTGTTCCTAGTAACTAGTACACATAAAAGGAGTTCATGCCAAAGGATTTCACTTTTTGAGTATTTTTTTCACTTTCTTTTATTTTGTTGAAAAAATGTCAAAATGGACGGCGTGCCTTTTCATCCAAAGGGGTCACATTTTTCAAAACTATCGATGGTTCTGTGATATAACCACTACTGGTGTATCTTAAAATGATTTTTGTAAAAATTTCAGAGCAAACTATCACACACTTGTAGTTCAAAATTGAATTACTTTCGGAAAATATGCATAAAGTCATTTAAATAGGCGAAATGAGGTAGAAACCGAGAAAATTCCTAATATTGCTGGATTATCGATAAAATATGGACTACTTTCAGTCATAATTGGATGGGTGCCATTTTGCACCATATTTGTTGTACTTGCTTCACAAAAAATGCCATTTTTGACAATTAAAATATGAAAAATGATAATTATAAACATAATTTGAAAAACTCATTTCTGCAACATTGTTTGTCATAACAAGACACACCTATGTCTCAAATATGGGCACATTATCACAAACTATGGCACGGGGATGATTGATACGTTTCAAACGTATCTATAATTTTTTATGTTCAAGGCTGTTATTATACCAATTGCTACATGTTTTATTTACACTTCATAGCATTTTTATGCATTTTCTAGGACTAACCTATTAACAAGATGCCGAAGTGTCAGTTCATGTTTTCTCCTGTTTTTTTTCCTTCAGAAAGGCTAGTCGCAAAATATTCTCGGAATTGGACAAAAATCAACGTGTGCAAATATCTCATCGGAAGACTCCAGAAGCCAGAAGGGGAGACGGAGTGGGGCCACGAGGCAGCCACGCCACCCTAGGGCGCGGCAGGGGGTGGGCCCGCGCCCAGCCCTGGCGTGGCCGCCTCGGTTGCCTCCCGACAACGCCCTTTCGCCTATATATTCCCGATGTCCCGAAAACCCAAAAAACACCGATCATATTCCACGAAAAGTTCCGTCGCTGCCGCCGTCGTCAACCCTAGATCGAGAGGGTTCTGAAGCTCTTCCCGGCACCCTGTCGGAGGGGAGATCATCACCGGAGGCCTCTACACCGCCATGCCTGCCTCCGGAGTGATGCGTGAGTAGTTCATCTTTGGACTACGGGTCCATAGCAGTAGCTAGATGGTTGTCTCTCCACCTTGTACCTCCATGTTTAGATCTTGTGAGCTGCCTAACATGATCAATATCATCTTATTATAATGCTACATTTTGTGTTTGCTGGGATCCGATAAATATTGATACTATGAGCAAGTTGTTTATCAATCTATCTATTTATGTTGTTTACGATCTTGCATGCTCTCCGTTGCTAGTAGATGTTTTGGCCAAGTAGATGCTTGTAACTCCAAGAGGGAGTATTTATGCTAGATAGTGGGTTCATACCTCCAGTAATCTGGGCACGAGATGACAGAAACAACTAAGGTTGTGGATGTGCTGTTGCCACTAGGGATAAAACAATGATGCATTGTCTACGTGTCATTTGCATTGTTTACATTACACACTTTACTTCATGCAATAATCTGTTGTTTGCAACTCAATACCGGAAGGGGTGCGGATGCTAACCGGAAGGTGGATTATTTAGGCATAGATGCGTTTGATAGCAAGTATATGTACTTTGTTGTAATGCCCAATTAAATCTCATAATAATCATCTTGTCATATATTGCATTGTCATGTGCTCATTATTTGTCAATTGCCCAGCTGTAATTTGTTTACCCAACATGTTAGTTATCTTTTATGGAGAGACACCACTAGTGAACTGTGGACCCCGGTCCATTTCCTCATACTGATAAAACCACCAACTGCAATCATTTGTTCTTTGTTACTTTCTGCACTCATTACTGTTTTCCACACAATACGTTTAATCCTTTGTTTTCAGCAAGCCGGAGAGATTAACAACCTCTCTGTTTCGTTGGGGCAAAGTAGTTTGCTTGTGTTGTGTGCAGGTTCCACGTCAGTTGCGCCGCTGACAACCTTCTGAAGAACCTCCGTGTCCTCCTGGTTCGATAAAGCTTGGTCATATTTTAAGGGAAAACTGCAGCTGCACTACATCATACCTTCCTCTTGGGGTCTCCCAACGAACGTGTGTTGTCACGGTCAACAAGGAGATCTTCTGGTGCTGTTGCTGGGAAGTAATAAAACACTCTACCGTTAACATGCCATCAATGATCATATCTAGGTCATTTGACTCGAAACTTATACATGTCTATAGATGATTGACCTTTTTGTGAAGAAGTTTTTTGAAAACTTTGTCAAAACTCAGGTTTATCATTGTTCCTAGTAACTAGTACACAAAAGGAGTCCATGCCAAAGGATTTCACTTTTTGAGTATTTTTTCACTTTCTTTATTTTTTTGAAAAAAATGGTCAACATGGACCCTGTGCCATAGTTTGTGATAAAGTGTCCATATATTGACACATAGGTGTGTCTTGCATGGCAAACATTGTTGCCAAAAAACAATTTTTAAAATATGATTATAAATATCATTTTCCATTTTTTTTAAGTGCCAAAAATGACTTTTTTATTAAGCAAGTACCAAAAATATGTTGCAAAAAGTCATAAACATGATGAAAAAGATGATATGGATGTCATATTTGGGATTCCTCTCATTTTTCTAATCGATTTAGACATTTTATTTGTTAAATTTCGATTTACGAATTTAAAGATATGAATTTTTCCATATTAGATAAAAAATAGGAGAAAAAAACATAGCTGTGCCGACGGCTTTGCCGTCGGCACAACCCTGTGAACCTAAGCCGTCGGCACAGCCCTATGTCTGATCTATGCCGATGGCCTTTCCTATGCCGATGGCCAGGGCGACGGGCTGGCCTCGTCGGAGTCTATGCCGACGGCCCCGATAAAAAGCCGTCGGCATAGGTTTGGCCGTCGGCACAGAGCAGCATTCCTGTAGTGTTTTTACCGTAATCCCGAGCAACTACATGTTGTTGACTCAAACTATAGCAAGGATTGTTTGGAAACAAAAAAAACTAGCAAGGATATTCGCATCGCGAACTGTGCTCCAGGTACCAGATGCAATTTTACTCGCGAAGTGGCCGGGAACTTGAGAAACAGCGAGCAAGAGAAAGTAGGGGATTACAAATGGGAAAAAAACATGGTTAGGAGCTGTTATGAATGGATTCAAATGAAAGGTTGTTGATACAAATCCTGGAATGCACATCTACTTCAAGTGATTTGCGATTATTGCGACAATCCGGGCCCTTCCAAGCTAGAAACAAATTTGTTGACTCCATGTTGCTTGAATATTGGAAGATTTCTCAATGTGTTATGTTATGCTATGCTATAATAATGTGTTTGATTATGATATTTTGTCACGAAAAATCTACATTTCATGTTTTTGAGTGTATGATACATGTGACCGTCGGAAACAAGTAGCCAATGGCGGAAAAAGAAAAAGAATCGGATGCAAATCGTATATACAATTGTCGTACGCATTTATAGTATATTTCATGTTGTATTTGTGTGCCCTCCATTGGTTCGCATGGCTCGTATTCCTGTGTTTTCCTCTTGTTACTCATATATTTGGTGATGGAGGAAGGATTTGGCAGCCTGATTGCAATGGGCTTGCCTTCGCATACACCGTGTTCAACAACCTTGGGTTGCCACTTATTAATGTTTGTGATTTATGCGGTTCTTCAAACCTATAAGGTTATTCATGTTTATCAAGACTTTTTGCAATTTCATCACCACATATATATGGAGGAATGTCAATATATGAAGGGTAGACCTAGCGATGCTGACTTCGTATAGTCTAGATGGAGTTTTGAGTTTCATCGACGATTTTGTTTTCGGTATTTCTTTAGATTATTCAATCCACTATGCATCTGTCAACAAATCAATAATGCAATATCATTGTTCTTAAAAAACTAGTACGGTGGCCCTTACACATGAGAGGACCTCATCTCGAGTATGTCCAAAAACTTAAGTACTTATTTGTACTTATGGACCCACCCATTTATCACCTTAATTACACCTAATTTTCGACATGGAAACTTTCTTGAATTGATAACTTTTAAAATTTGGCATATCATCGTGAACACATCATGACATCACCATAAGCAACATCGTGTATATAAATCGTTCGTTGCAGACCCAGTTACACCATAAATAAGGGTAGGTTATCCACATTTGTTTGATATATTTTCTGTTTTCAAAATTATACGAAATATTATTTAGTGCAACACCACCCATATATTTTAATATCCCACCTTACATGGAAAAAAGTACCCTTCCAGGAAAAATAACCAGTGAACTATCACATAAACTAACACATCTTGTTCACGTTTGTGTTGTAACATATGAATGGGATTTTGAGTGTTGCATGTTATGTGAATGTTGTCAAAGAATATATTTTCTCTCTCTACTTGAGTAGCGAACTAGAGGTTTAGTGGGCTTTAGCGGTTAGTGCATGAGTGCAACCGAAACCCTGGTGTAGACCCACAAGGGCAACATCCACGTCACGTGTCTTTTTTTTTTGAACAGGGATAGGCCCGAAGGGCCTGGGTACTGCATTAAACATTCAGCGGTGCGATACAAATTACATAGAGGACCTTACAATAAACCAAAATAAGACAAAGGTCCTTAAGTTTTGCAATACAGCCCCTAGGCAAAGAAAGAGGAACACAGCCGGATCCATCGTCTTCTTCGCCAGCACCGATGAACTGCAAGCTCGAGCAGCAGCCCCCCACACGAGAATCGGGGACAAAACCACTTGATTCAGGATGGGAGAAGCACGCCGCCGCAGGAACTCGAGAGGGCCTCCGAAGGAGGTTGAAATGAACCCGACACAACGCCGGTGTCCAGGTTTGGAGTTGCTGCCCGCCAGCACCTTGAGTCGATGGCCAAGCACGAGCCACCGAGGATCTTCTCCAAGACGCAGTACCACAAGACTCCCGACCCCCTCCAGCACCAAGATCCATCTCTCTGCACATCCCCTCATCCTCGCCACCACGGCCGGCCAGGAGGAGAAACAGAGAAGGAAGAATCAACTTACCAAAGA
Source organism: Poa pratensis (assembly GCA_947311845.1). Taxonomy (NCBI): domain Eukaryota; kingdom Viridiplantae; phylum Streptophyta; class Magnoliopsida; order Poales; family Poaceae; genus Poa; species Poa pratensis. Next base: position 41,373,081 of record CAMZMU010000027.1, read on the forward strand.
GGGCATATGGGCGCTTATTGAAACGAGCTGTCGCCCAGCATCTCCACTCCAACTTCCTCCTCGGAAGCTTTGTTGAGAAGCAGAGCCACCACCATCCAGAACCGCACCGAAGCACTGGAGTGGTACTCGTACAGAAGGGGAAGACAGCCTTATTTGCGGAGATCTCTTGCCTCAGCACCACCGCTTGCGACAGCTCCTGCCACCGGAGAAGCACATCGATGATCACCGCGACGAGCATGCACCAGATCCGGCCGATGGGATCTGGCCCTCTACTCGAAAACGCCACATGGGACAAGCAGGAAGCAAAGCAAACCCTACAGCTAGTATCTACAGCCCGCGCTGCGCATCCTCGTCCATGCCGGTCAGTGATGCCACCGGAGGGGAGAGGGGAGCGAGCCGGGGAAAGAGGAAGGAAGCGGAGGTCGACTCTCAAAGCGGTGTTCAAAAAACATTGGTACGTCACGTGTCCAGTATGTGTGTCCACGTACACACCGTGTGGGGTTTGTTGGCGCATGGGTCTTCGGTGTTGGATCTAAATCTTTGGTGGCTCTAAATCGTTTGGACACGCATATGCCAGTAATATCGAGTCACCAATGCAAATTATTATTATTTGTTTGAAAAGACGGTTGGTCCTTTGCTCTGCCTCACTATGAGTAATATTGTCCCAGTGAGGATTTCCTGCCCTCATAGAATAATTTGTTTTGTGGTCAATTTTATTTTTTCCGAAACTCCCTCTAAAGAGCATTGTCTCTGAATCGAGTATTTAACAAAAGAAAAGTATGCATATGGGTACTTGGTATGATCAGTTACAATGGCATGAACTACCTGCATGATAATCCTAATTGTATTGTGGGGCATCATTGTGTTGACACACTCTAAAAAGGAAGTTAGAAACTTGTGATTGTTCCAATATGCTGGTTTAATCATATCCTGCTCGGAATCAAACTCGAGGTGACGCTTTCCTGTCTCGTTAGGGGTTGAACTTGGGTGGGCGGGAATGCATTAATCCGTCCTTGCTATCCATACTATGTTTTGGTTCTTGAGTGTCTCATATATTTAGAATATTCCTTTCGGTGAGGCAACACTCACAATTGACAACAAAGTGTTCGTAGTGACTTCAGCAATCTTGAAGCTCCATGACTCCAATCTTTGGTAGGTATTGTGTGATTATATGCTCTCAATGGTGATGTACATGTGTGTATATATGCGTTTACGTTCTACTCAGTGTTTGTAAAAAAGACATCATCCGCGAGCTTGCGATGGCGAGGCTGTCTGTCCGGGTCTAACACGTAATGAGCACCCCATGCGATCTTACAAGAATTCCTTGTGAGGGCGCGTCATCACCCTTGCTTGGTTTTGACAGAGGTAACAACAAAGAACACTGATGTCCCGACTAGGTCGATTCTGGATCTATGGTGAGCGAAAGGAGAATTAAGAGAGATAAGTGGAGGCATTGAGCCCCAACGGTCAAAGATGGCAAGGAGACAAGCAAGGCTTAAAACGATAGACAATCGATATCGCACAAAATCAAAAAGGTAATAATAACAATGAGAGAGTGAGCGAGAGATGTTACTCTATACGCTTATGTGTCAATGAATGAAAATCTATATAAAATCTCATCGGTCAATAGTCAGTCAAATAAAAAAGGAGTTGGTTGCACTCTTCCATTAGAGGCTACAAGAAAAGGGAACAACTTATTGGCCATCCACGAACATCAAGGCAGTCCCCATACTTTTTTCCTCCCAAAAACTATTATGATAGGAGCTCAACTTTCCAAGTCTTGCCGGATTTTGCTTGTGCTAAAAGGAAAGGACTCTTCAAGGGGGGAAACTTGGCAAAATGGGGAACAGAGATGAAGCCATTGCTTGCTTTGCATACTAGACATGTGTTATCAATACTCTCACTCTCTCTTTTTAATGCAATAAACTTTTTAATATGTTTTTTTGAACTAAGTCATAATATCTTTCTGCGTGGAAATATATGGTGATGGGCCATTTTTTTATGATCGACCCATGCTCGTGTCCTCTCGACACAGTTATGAGTAGGTCCACTCAGCACGCGGTAGCTAGTTGTACGGTCATAAGCCCATCGGGGTAGGGATCGCCTATACATCGACCTGTGCGACGCTAATCCCGCGTCGCACAGGCCGCACCTTCTTCCTTCCTCCCCTCGCCTCGCCGCACCTTCTTCCTCCCTCGCCTCGCCGCGCCGTTGCTCCACCGCCGCCACGTACCGCCGGCCAGGCCGCCTGCCACCGCCACTCGCTCCCGGCGCCGCTCCGCACCTCCTCGGCGCCCCGCCCTCCTCCAACCGCCGCCCACCGCCGGTCCGCCGCCGCCCCAACCTTCCCTCTAAACCCCCCACCCCGGCGAGCTCTCCACCGCACCTGCACCCGCACCCCCCTCGTTAAGTCTCTCCTCGCCGGCCACCTTCTCCGCCGCAGCTCCGCAGCGGCGTCGCCGGTGCCGGCTCGGCTTGGGATTTTCATCCTCGCCGGCGCCGGCTCGGCCTGACCGCGCCGTCTCCCTCCCTCCCCTCCCCTCCCCTCGCCACGCCGCGCCGCCGTCTCCTTCTGCGCCGGCCGCCGTCGCGCCTCTCCTCGCACCAACTGGGCCAGGCCCACATGGGGTGTGCGACGACTTGTTATCATCGACCTGGTCGACATATAGGGATTGCCATCGGGGTATGGTCCAAGAAGTTCATGTGATGCTGGTTTGCACGAGTGGGCCTAGCGCAGGTTAAGGTGGTCAATTGATTCCAGAGCGTCTTTTGACCACCTTCACCCACACCGGCCACACGTACAGGTTGTGCACTGCAAACCATGCATGAAAGCTGCTGGACGGTTTACACCTGGCTAACTTGGTTCTATTGTTGGCTTAAAACTGTACAGGACCAAACAAACTACTGGAACTTTGTTGTTACAAAATCATGAACATTTGTGTGATGCACATAACGCAACTGCATATATAATTGATGTCATGGGCACCACCAAAGTAAATGGTGCAATTTATATATAGGAGAAAGGTGAAAACAAGCCAATATACTAGACATAAGCAAGGTAAAAAATAGCGTCTATGAGAAATAGTGTCGGTCTCCTCCAGATGAGAAAATGACAAAAAACTACGACATTTGGGATTGACTTGTCACGGAACTACGACAATTGGAGTAAATGACACATGACTACCATCTCAGGGGCATGGTCGTGACACATAGCGTGATATCTCATGAATAGGAGGGAGTCCTTCACAATGATAAAGAGGAAGCAACCTCTTATTCTTAATTGGAAAACTCGGTTCTTTGAGTCGATAGTCTGGAAAAAAAAATAGCGTGATATCTCATGAATAGCTCCATATCGAGTAAAAGTATTAAAAATTACCGTGGACTCTTCAAATATGTTATAGCGTGTTATTAGCGTAAAAACATCGCACTATTTTACCAAGAAACATAAGTGAGCTAGGAATCAACGATTTCAAGTAGGTGTCGTGTTTTGCTCATCACACGTACCTTACTTATTCTTCTGGGCAGTGTTACGGTACACTAGTGTGCCTACCCTACGCGATCGAGGACCCTACTACCTTGAATCGCTGCATACACGTGTATGATCCACAAATATGTAAGCATTTCGGAAGCCTCCACGCCAAACACGTATTGGTGTCGTTGCACATGGGGCGCGTCTGTCTTTTTGGTGACACACCATGCACATCGAGTACGTGCTAAGCGATGCTCGCACGCACGTTCTTCTTGCCATATCCGGATGGCAAATTGGCTATGGCTATGCCGGCCATGTATTGATTAACTTTCTTCACATAACTGCTGCAAAACTATCATGTTAGTGGTGTCATGGCGCCACGCGAAGAGAGATGATGCAACGACGTACTCCCTCCGTTTCAAATTAGATGACTTTCATTTGTCCATATACGGATGTATCTAGACATGTTACATGTATAGATACATCCACATGTGCACGAATGGAAAGTCATCTAATTTAGAACGGATGGAGTACGTGGTTCGGCGCGCCACGTTGTGCGGTCTAAGAGCATTCCACCGGGGTGTCCAAATTTTTTCCAACGCATCTATTTGTGTCCACTTTGGGGATATCGACACTTGTCTGGCACAATCTGGGGTGCTACAGCGGGATCCCCAAACAAAAAGAAAGTTTTAAATTTTCATTCAATAATGTTATATTTTATAAGTTTTGAATGAAATTTAAACAAAATACCGGCCTCCTCGGCCCCCTCACCCTAACCCTACTCCTCCTCATCGTCGTCCGTGAGGACAGTAATGACAGTAATGCAGCAGCCACGGTAATAATCCATATTGCAACTCTTGCGTGAGTTGTGCGTCCTAAGGGGAAAAAACGAATTCATACACAGTTCTCATTATATAAAGAAAAATGTATATATTGGTGATACACATTTCTCATTATACAATGGAAGTGAATATATGACAATTGGAGAAAAGAAGAGCGGCTGAGAGAGATCGCGTGACCCGACCCTTTCCTCTCTCGCGCGTCCCCCGCCCCCGTGGCGGCGGCGCGCGACCTCCGCCTCTCCTCCCTCTCCGCCCCTTTCCTCCCCCTCTCCTCGTCGCCGCCGGGCGCGGTCCGGGTGGCGCCGGCGGCGACAGCTTGTCCTTCCCCGCGCCATGGTCGGAGGAGGCGGGGTTTCTCCGCCATGGCGGCGGTGCCTGCAGACCTGCGGGACGGCGCGCGGCAGCTCGGCCGGGCTTTGGTGGCCCAGATCGGGGCCCTACGGGCCCCATCTGGGTTGGAACGGGCTGGCTCGGTCTACTGCGCGTTCGGCGGTGGGGTGCGAGGTAGGGGATGCAGGAGCAGCGACAACAACGGCCGACCGGTTGCAGCGTGACTGCGGGCTTCACGGGCCTGATCTAGGCCCGGCCGGACCCTGGTAGGACTGGTGTGCCCCCGAGGGGGCTTTACAGGCCTGACGGCCTGGCCGGACCAACCAAGGACTAGTGTGCTCTGCGGCCGGTCCGATCGACTACCGCCTTTGACGGTGGAGGTAGTTCCCTCCCGCGCGACCGCGGTATTGTTGTTCCTTGTCAACTTGCTCTTCGTCTCTGTCTTGCTGACCTCGTGACGGTGTCTTCGGTGAGACGACGATGGTGGCTTCGCATCCGTGGTGGTGCTTGCTGGCGGGTGGTGAGTCTGGTGGTGACGAGGTTCGTCCTCGCGGTCTCCTGTGCTACGATTCGTCCGGGATTGCGGACATGGTTTTTCGGGAGAAATCCTTGTTGGTTCGTCCGACACCGATGCGGTGCCGCCTTCGGGTGGCATCTTTCCTTCCTGAAGGGCGTCGTGGCTACCCTTCGCCGCTTCCCTTGTGCCGGGGGAAACCCTAGGACCAGTGTACTGGTACGGCAGCATCGACTTTCCTTCTTGAAGGTGTTGCTTGGTACTCGTCGATTCGGTGCTAGGAGCGTGGTGGTACATCTTCGGAGAGGGTGCAACGGTTACGAGTCCTCATTGCTTAGTCAATCCGCCTATGTCGTCCTTTCTTTCTTCTTTTCCTTTTCTTTGGGTGCTTGTTGGATGTCGCCCCAGCTGTCGGGTGGCTGCCCCCGGATAGGGCAAAGAGGTGGTGTTAAGAGCTGTAAAGAGTGGGCCGGATCAAGGTCAAGCCGGATCACTTGGGCCGGATCCCTTGAACCGGATCACTTGGGAGAGTCGGTCGGCTCCCAATCATGCTAAAGGGCAGGGAGAGGCCAAAAAGCATCAGACTAGTCTAGCCGAATCAAAGGAAGGGATCCGGCTTAACCTAGCCGGGTTGGTCAGGAAGGATCCGGCACAGGGCGATGTCGGATAATGCACAAGGGCCAAGTAATGTCAGTAAGTTCACGGGTCCTGCAGGTCTCCTGCCCGAGGCTCAGAAGACAGCCAGGTCGAGCCACGGGTTTTCCGGGTCGCAAGGCCCTAGGCGCTGACTCGGCTATTTCGGGAAAGGGCAGTGGCCTAGGCTCCGGTGGGCTACGCTGGCTTAAGCTCGAAGAGGAAAAGATAGACCTGCCGTTGGACTGACGATGAACTGGACTGAGTGACAGTAGCCAGAGCTTGTCCTGTTCCTCTTGTCCATGCCATTGTCATCTCCGGCCAGGGGCAGAATGGTAATCCGGTTAGTGTATAAATAGACCAGCACATCCTCCAGGGCGGGGGACGACGAAGAAGAAGCCTCACTTCCCCCTTTGCTCCATCTTCCTCCTAGAGCTCTCACCGTTGTAGCTTCATACAGCTCGAGGAGCACTCTGTACTTGTGATCATTGAGATATAAAGAGAGTAGGCTAGTGCTGCAGTAGGGGTGTTACCTCCACAAGAGGGCCCCGAAGCAGGGTACATCTTGGTGTGCTTTGGTTGTTCTTGGTTTTGGCTCCTTCTTGCTTGTTCTTGCGTGTTCTTGGTGGTTCTTCATGCGTGCTTCCTGAGCGCGCACCCCCTCCCCGGATCCCCCAACGTCCTAGCGAGCCCCCAACTTAAGCCATCCTATGGCATCTGCCGTGACACCACCACGACACCAGCCGTGTCTCCTGTTGGTTGTATCGGGTGGTTGCTATATATATAGCGGGGCTACGGCCTATTTCGTCATTATACAATGGAAGTTCAGTTGTTGCTTATGGATCATCTCACTAGAGACTCGACCACACTTCAGCTCGAACGGTTGTTGGTTATGGAGCAACTACGTGTAGGACCTATTAGACAAGGACAACTTCACCTGTTTCATTGACCTTTGAATCGTTCCAAATCTAACATATTTCCCACTACCAGTAAACCATCTTTTTGTCGTTGAATGTTCTTCTACTCATTTATTTTATTCATCTATTTCTAAACTCAGGTCTAACAGTCTTTAAAAAAATGGAAATATCTCAGCCTTTCTCTGCATCAATCGATGCACACAACCATTTGTATCACACAGTTACCTTTCAAAAAGTACTACCGTTTTACACTTAACTAGTTGAATGCCCGTGCGTTGCAACGGGACACGTATTGTCGTAATCTGCGGCGGATCTATAAACTTTTGGAAATATGGAAAAATGTGTCTAAGTTCTCTTTTTTTTTAACAAAAAATCGTTGTAGAAGTCAATATTGTAAGCTACGTCGCCCTCAGCAAGCCCGGGAGGCCGCCTGGGCTGGAGGGGCCTTGGATTCGCCCATGGTCGTAATGTCGCAAAGAGTAAGGAAGACACATATCAAACATAACCTTTTATTATTGAACAATGATGAATAGCTTGAGAGTGTAAAGATATACATGTGGTTTGTATATATCGTTTGTTAGATCAGTAAACACGAATTCATGATTGGTTGTATTGATTCTTGTCCACGATCAATATATCTTCACACTACACAACACAACTATGACGTGCGTACATATTTGTACACAACGTTATTAGTAGATGTACCAAAATGAGTAAACTCGTCATTCTTTAATGGCGCCACAAATGTTAAAGATTATTCATAGATATAGGTTGAGAAAGGGTGACATACAACCGGTGATCCGAAAAAGAGGTTCAGGAGGATATATATGCATATTTGACCCACACTCTTAACAATGTATTCTTGAAAAAGTTAAATTCTAGTTACAGTCTTTTCATGTATAGGTTCCTTACCTTAGACTAAAATATTAATGCACGTGACGAGGCATGCGTATCAATAACGCTGATTAAGTTAAAGAAGTTATCTCCTTACTTCCCTCTAGACAAAAAACTTGAAAATAGAAGGCACACTCTGACACAAAAAGTAGATCTCATCATCACAATCACACAATTTCATAAATTGGTATATAAATATGAGTAGGCAATCTATTAACACAAATTGACACGAAATGATACAAAAATTCTAAGACCGGCAAAATATATAATGACGTGCACTGAGATTTTGTAGACAATGAGCTACACAAAATCATGTACTGTATTGCAGATATAGTTGTAGTTGCACTTGAATTCAAACACGCCTCAACTAATTAGTTACAAAAAAAACTGTAGATAGCAAGATTTAACTGGCATATAATCAACCACAAGTTCTGACAGGCATCTGGTTCAAAAATACATTTACGCGACACCAAGTAGTCTCGTGCTGTAACGTTTGATAAACTACATGAAGTACACAACCATGAAAGAAAATGTATACCAGTTTTATTTTTTACTTTTTGCCTAAACTCATCGTCACGTCTCAATGCCTGAATCGCAAGGCAAAGATCTGTGAACATGGAAAGAAAACTTGCAAACATGAAGAGTGTACTAAGATGAAAAAGAAGAAGAAAGCTGATGCTAGTGCTATTCTTTGCGGTATGTAATATATGTGCACGTTTACTAAGTCGGACGCTGCTTTTGACCAGAACAATATGTGTGGGGCTTCACTCTTCAGGCTCGGTCGTCCAAGATGCTACAGGTAACTTCATTTATTTCGGGGAGTTCTATCTGTTATGGTTCTCTCCCAAACCCTCTTGTTGCCGAAGCTTTTGCATGGCGTGATGGGGTTCAGCTTTGTATGCTATCCAGGCTACTTGTGTACAATTTGAAACTGATTGTGAGACACTGATTGAGCTTTGGAAGACAAGAAATAAGAACAGACCTTTCATCCTACCAATTCTGAAGAAAATTGAAGAACTTAGTAGGGCTTTCATTTGTTTTGAACTCGTCTTTGTAAAAAGTGAGGCAAACTGGGCGGTCCATTCCTTTGCCAAAACCCCTCTATCTATGAGCTCCCAGGTTAATGTTTGGCATGGTCATGTGCCTCCTTGGATCGCCCAATGTATCCAGCAATACTGTCTACTTGCTAATGATCTAATATAAGCTCAATGCTTGGCAAAAAATAAAAACAGAAATCTGTTATTGCTGATCCCAGCGTATCCGAGGTCGCTGAAACCACCTGGACGGGTTCATCACTGCGGATGGCCGACCAATCCCCTCGATCTTGGCAGTTCGCCCCCACGTCTACTCGGCGCCGCGACAAGTCGATCGAGCAGCTTGGCGTCGTGTTGCCATGTGCTTTGATAGAATCTTCAGGATCGTCCGCCGCAACGTCGTTACGTCTCGGCCGGGTTCCTACTGTTTGCCTTCTCGAGCTCCTCGACGCTGCCCTCGTTTACGTCCTCACGGCCACATGTACCTGGTGCTTCTGAAAGCCTGAAGCTCATATATATATACCAAACCGACATCGATCCATCCGGCACCTGCAACATATGCATCTCTTCCCTGCCGTGATAGCACAGAGACGTCGATCTCATCATGTTAGCTGAACGTGTCATGTGACTATCCTTAACGAAATTTGTTTTGTCCTCTTGGTTTTCGTCAGAGGCACTGATAGCGAGTGGTGTTGCCGCGAGGAGGAGGAGCCCGGGCAAGAGGACGGAGTCGTGCTGGCCGTCGTAACCGAAGAGCGTCAGCCGGTAGTCATAGCCGAGAGGCGGAAGATGGTGAAATAGAGCCGCTGCATGGCATTGGGACGTGTCACCAGGCCATGACCATGCCATGGCCTGACCTGCACCACCATCGTCAGTTCGTCACGTCGGCTAGTCAAGCGTCAGCTTCTCTCACACTGCGCACGCAGCATAATCCTCAATGCACGTCTTCGAATCCTATTCCCACGGCTCGATGGATCTCTTGTGTGCACAAACTGTGGCAATGCGGCGTAAACAATCTAAAACTGGTTGACTGATCAATCGAAGGGAACGCGAAGGGCGGAGAGGATATGGTAGAGGATGAGGGTTGTTTTGATTTGGAGGGGAGAATAAGTGAATAACCATGCCCCTTGCCGCATGGACCGGGGGATGAGGTTTGTTGTGGCGATTGCTGGTGAGAAATTTGAGGAACCACCACTGCATGCGATTTGTTACCAACGTGTGAGATATTTGAGGAAAGAGGTTGTTCAGAGGTGGCATTTGTAAGTAATTAGAGTCAAGTGTGACACCACGGGAAGTGTGACACCACCAACCCAACTTTAATAGTAAAGATAAGCTAATTATGATATCTATATCTCTTATAAAGCAAAACCCCACTAAGTGCATTAATTATTTTTCTACCTCAACATGCAAGCTATCCACATCACCCACTATTTTAACCAATCAATTGCATGTCATCTCCACTAACAAAAGTTAATAATAGTACATCTTTCATGCAACTTATCCATGTCATCTTTTCTTTTCATCCATATAATTGTCACTAATATTTAGTCCTCAAATATTTAGCAATTTCACACGAATCAAATTTAGTGTCTCAACTATTGTGACAACTAAATCTCAAAAACAAGTAAAAAACTAAATCTGAATAATTGAATATTTCATGCATCTTATATCAATTTCATTTACATAATAATTTTGTAAAAGATTTCCGCTGCAACGCGCGAGTTATTTTTCTAGTTCACTATAAGATATATACTTGTTGCTTTTCCTAGTAAGCAGAGACTGCTGATGTGTAGGATCAGCCATGAAAAAGTATTATGTGTTGTAATTTGCCGTGAATGATGAGAAATATACTTTTTCTGTTGTTCGACGGTCCTTCCTACCACCGTTGGCGCCACAAATGCAGCAATACGCAGTCAAGATGGGAATGGGCCGACCCGGCCCCGGCCTTGGACCCGGCCCCACGGCCTCGAAGCCAATTTTAGAGGCCATGGGTCGGCCCATGGGAAGAAAAGCGAGTGTCCTCGCTGCCCCGTCGGGTATCTCGGGTCGAACCGAAATCTTCTTCTCCAGCGCGGTCGAGCACCACGAGGGGAGTAGGGAACTGACGTGCATGCTCCAGTAGTGCAGCGGCTGACGGCGGAGCCACGGAGGGGCTGCTCGGCGGCGGGCGGCTGACGACGGAGGGGCTGCTCGGCGGCGGGCGGCGGACGGATTCGTGGATTTGCTCCATCGCCATGGTGACCAAGCCTGGCTGATCTCAGATGTTGATGGTCCCGAAGAGCAAGGCTTTGATACCTGCAAAAGTAAACGGGATTAGGTTGAGACTCCAAGTGCAGAGTGTATAGTAAGTGGAAGACAGTTTTCCCCACGAGGGGTGACTCGAGGGTTTAATATCGAACTCTCGGGGAATCTGAAGTGGTAGATTTATCTTCTTATCCTTCTTTTGGTTACCTACAAAACAAGGTTAGATGTTTTGGTCCTCAACCTCACCTGTGGTTGTCAAGCACAAGGTGTAAGAATGATATCAGGATAGTTATGCAATGCAAACAAGAAATAAATATGCAATGATGGTGGATGCAATGATAAATGATATTTTTGGGTTTTTGAATGATGTATGCAAGATGAAAAGTATTTTTGTATTTTCGGATTTAATGATGGCTGAAAATAGAAAAGTGGTATATGGTGTTGGAAAGGTGTTTCTTATGATTAAAAATGGACTGGGGTTCATGGTTTCACAAATGCACTCTCTCTTTATAAAGTGGTAGACAATGGAACACACACAGTTAACATATGAGATTGCAACACAGGGTTTGATAACAAGTTACTTAGATATATGGGCATCACGTCCTAACATAGAGATCTTTTGGTTATTAACCTCTCTTATACTCCACCAAGATGCGAACTAAATCATAACACCTCAGTAATTAAGATAACTCAGAGTATAGCATTAAGTATCATGACATGAAGTGAAAATAAGAACATGCTAGATCTAGTCATGGAGTAGTGGCAATGGTCACGCCCACATCCCCGGTAGCATGGTATTTTAGTTTATCCCTAGTGAGGTAACAAAGTAAGGTAAAGATACCAAAGTGGATCGCAGAACTTTCTCTCACGTTCACTGCACTAGCCACCCCCCGTTACTCCAACTAATGCACACGTTCCCCCACACGCTCTCATAAACATGCTTGATCAAAACAAGTAGACAAGAACGGGGTACATAATATGCATCTATACTCATAACTGAAACAAACATTGCAATCTCAAACATATATTAACTCATAAAGATCCACCACAAAGGTATTACAACGGTGACCGTAATCATGTTCAGCAGCTCATACGGTGCTAATTAGTGAAGCTCAAGAGAGGAGAGATACATAAGTTACTTCCACAAACCCATAGTCCAGAGGTGGACTACTCCCTCTTCATCATGGAGACGGTGGAGAAGTCGATGGAGAAGATGGAGACCACGCCGGCAGCGCCCCGCCGGAGTTTTCCCCCTCCAATCTGCAGCTCCTGATCTCCGTTTCGGTGTTTCTGTGTTTGTGCGGCGCTCCTTCCAGAGAACGTCGGGGGACCTTTTTTATAGGCGTTTTTAGGTCAAGACGATGTCGGTGGAGAAGATCGACGGCAACGGAGCCACGAGGCCCAAAGGGTGGGTCCCACGCGGCTACAGTACCTGGCCGCGTGGGCCCCCCTCGTTTGGCCCTCGGCCTCCGTTTGCTCGCTTCCTTCGCCCACAGGTCTTCTTCCTTCCAAATATTGACGCCCGTAAATTTCCAGGTGATTTCGTTGACGTTTGGGTCCCTGAAACATTAAAATAAGAAAACGGGTTTTCTGCCTGTGCAGGGTTAATTCCATAAAAATAGGAAATAAATGAATATTCCCAAAATCATTATAAAACATTGATATAACCCTTATATGATGCAAATATGATTGGAATATAAGCAATTAAAGTGCAAAGTTCATGTATGCATTTTACATGCATCAACATCCCCAAGCTTAATCCATGCTCGTCCTCGAGTATGAAGATGATAAAACTAACATGGACTTTGCAATTTAATACTTAACAATGATATCAAAGATGATTACTATTGCTACATATAGTCAAATGATTCATTCTTCAAAGGAGTAGCAATATGCAAATAGTTTATGAAGTGATATCAAGTATTCAAGACAAGGATGTTCATTGATAGTTCACAAAGTGTAACATGGTAGCAAGTAATATGGAACACATGTATGCATAATGATAAGTAGAACATCCTACAATGGTCATAGAGTGTAGATGAAAATCTGAATATGATAGGTGTACACTTTGGAAAGATGTATATGTGAGTAGAGGTAAAGCATGCATAAGTTTCATCCAACTTCCAAACTCTTCTACTTAAGTTAATGATTGCAATAAGGTATTCATTGGTGTCAAGCTCTCATTGCCCCTATCATAGCATCTTGAATGATTAAGGTTAAAGTGAAAGCAAATATGAGTAGTGTGCTTGATAAAGAATGGGTTGAATGTCTCATGCCCCTTGAATACAAGTACTTACACCATGTGTTACTCAACTTGGGAAACAAAGCAAGTTCAATTAAATATCATTGTAAGCATAATAGTATCATCAAGAGCGTCAACTGGGGTACCTCTTGTCCCAAGATATGGAACAAGCCCATATCAAAATGACAAGACAAACAAACAAAATGAACAATCTCAACACCCTTTTTATTTACCATTTGGAATAGTTTTTTATTGCAAGGTGTATCACAGAAGGTTCACCATAGTATGTAAGTAAATTTCCACCATGAATGATGCATGGCTTAGATTAGCGGCCCAGGCGTCTCTCTAACCATTTACACAAACTCATTTAAACTCACTCTATTTCCACATTTATTTCAACATGATAAGCATCCATAGACAAAAGCACATGATATCAACTAAATGAGATGAAGAGCGTGTTGAAAGCTTGCCATGTGACAGCACATATGGGCTAACTTCCAACCCAAAACATTCATCAAGCCACAAACATCATAATCTTAATCACAATGGGTCAAGTTTTATTATGCAAATAAAAGAACATTGTGCATCAAGTTCGTGAGAGCTATATAACCAATTTTTTCCATTGCAATCAATAACATAAACATTTTCATTCAGAGGTAAGATAACACAAACAACATGTTAAACATACTCGGAATAGCATAAAGCCAATAGGTAGATATGGTGGACTCACTGGAATAACTTTGGTTGAAGGTGTTGGAAACAAGTTTTTGCTTGTTGGAGTTTTTGGGCTAGCAAAAGGGAGAAAGTTGACCATCTAGATGCATGCATGAGTGTCCATAGAACTAACTAATCCATGTTAAACCAAGTAAATAACAATCAGCACCAAAACATGAATAAGTGATAGCTCTACAAAAAGAATTTGCAAACTATTACTCATAAACAAGCTCATGAATCATGCAACTATATGTATCATTAAAAATCAAGTCAAACATCCCTTTTCCCAATCTTATAAAAGCATCCAACATATTTCAACCCATATTTCCAGTAGCTCTCTCATATATAATTGATAGTGTGGTGGTCTCTCAAGACTCAAACAAAAACAAAAACGACGCTCCAAGTTTATGCGATAAAGTGTTTCGATCGAAAAACAGAAGTTGGACGTGTGCAAACCGAGAGTGTGTAGGTCCAGCGGGGTTGTCTTCACATCCCCAAGCTTATGGTCTTCACCATCCTTGGATAGCTCTTGGTGCATCTCCTCCAATCCCTGTGAAAAAACTTCAAAACACCGTTTCTCCCATCTCTTTTCTGTGGGGTGCATTAATAGTGATAAACAAATAGGTTCCTTGCTGCATATAATCCTTGAACAAAAATTCATATGAATGTCCAGAAAGTATAATGTTGTATGCCTACTCATAAACTCAATTGGATCAAAAAGATTCAACTTAAAAGCTCAAAGCATGCATCAAACAAAATGGGACAGAATCTGTCCAGAAAAACAGCAGCAGCAAAACGTATTTTTCTACCCTACCAAACTTTCTCGAAAAATTCCGAAAAATTCATGCATACAGAGGATGAAAAGTTGCAACTACAGTTCAAATATGAGCTCATTCGGAGTTACAGAATAAGAATTAAAAATCATACCGTGCACTGACTTGTGCAGGAATAAAATCTCCGAACGCTATAAGCAACTTTTTCAAACCAAAAAGGGTAAAACTTGGCACTTTATTGAAAACTCCAGAACCTAAACTAAAAACAAAGTCTCTTGTTACAGCAAGAGGACACAAAGAAAATCACACATAAAAATAACCGGGTTGCCTCCCGCAAAGCGCTTTCTTTATAGCCATATAGCTAGGCTTCTTACTTGTTGTTTTATTGTGGACGAAGCTCATGAGGGAGCTTGAACTTTGGTGGTTCCCTCTTCCTTGGAAAGTGTTCCATGCACTTCTTGTGTGGAAACTGAAACTTTACATTCCCTTCCTTTGAATCAATGATAGCACCTGTGGTACGAAGAAAAGGTCTTCCAAGAATAATAGGACTAGAGGTTTTATCCCCATGTCCATGATTAGAAAATCCACAGGCACAAAAGTCATATGTAACTCTACCATAACATCACTTACTTTTCCCAAAGCATGTTTAATAGAGTCATCAGCAAGTGCTAGTTCAATAGAGCATTTTTCAAGATTTTTCAATTCAAGCACTTCATATAGTTCTTTAGATAAAACAGAGACACTAGATCCTAGATCAAGTATGGCATGGTGTGTCTCTTTTCCAATAGTTACTAGTACCTTAGGTATCCACATATCCCCAAGCTTAGGTGGTATCATAGCCTCTTGGTTGTACCTAGCAATCTTTTCTTTCAAGACATGATTAGCAATATAAGAACCAAAACCTGCTTGGTTAGTGTTGATGGAAGGATCACTTGCAAATTTTTGTAAGATAGATATTAATTCATGCAAGCTACAATTTTCTAAGTCAAGCAAAGGATCCTTGACTTCATTAAGCATTTTAACTTCCTCAACTTCAACCTCTTTCATTACCCCAATAGATTCTTTAGCAACTCTCTCTTGCTCGTGAATGTGTTCCCAAGACTTTTTTTTGAAGCAAATACAGTAGGGAAGACCCCTACTGTAACATTTTCCATTTTCAATTAAAAATGCCAGCAGGCCACTATTTACAACTTATTACAAAGGAGTTCATAAGGTGTCCAGCCACTGCCGCATGCCGTCATTAAGACTAGGTTTAGCTCTACACATAATAAGCGAGAAAGAGTCCTTAAACATACCAAGACATCTGTCTTGACTAAGATTTTCATCATCAAAAATGATTTTGTTCCTGTGATTCCATATACTCCAGCAACCCACCAGGAGCACTTCCTTGAAACAAATATTATTTTGTCGTCGGTGACCATCTAAAAGCATCTCAATCAATTCTCTGGTAGTGTCCCATGTGTAGTTCAGTTTACCCCAGAATTCTTGACTGAATGTGCAATCAAAAAAAGATGAACCAAGTCTTCATTATGTTCATTTGCACATAATACACAATTATTGTCCTCGACATAGAAATGTTTCCTGGTCATGAGGTCTTTCGTATTTAATCTATCAAGAAGAAGGAGCCAGAAAAAGAATTTGTGCTTCGATAAGCAGCACGATTTCCAAATCCATTTAAATGGAGTGGGTGCTTCAGGAGGATCCAGAATGATCTCGTACATCCTTTTGGCAGAGTAATAGTTTCCCCACGGAAAAGACCATATGTCACTGACGCTTTCCTGTACAATTGGCTGAAGAATTTCCTCCAATTCATTGCACTGCTGTAATGCAATAGTAGACAGTGGGGAGTGAAACAACTCTTCAATATCAATATTACCCTGCCGAGCAGCATTCTGAACAGAAATATCAGCATTCTTGGCAAATGAGTGTAGCTGCGGGTATTTGGATTGTAGAGTGATTTGGCCATCTAGCCATCTATCCCTCCACAACAAAGTTGAGTTTCCTTTTTGCAAATTGCAGATGGCGTTCTCCTTGAAAGTGTCAATAAACTTGGTACAGTCTCTCCACCAAAAAGAACCTTTGGTTGAGTGTCCCACCGGAATTTTTCCATCCTTGTAGTGTGCTTCCCAAATTAACTGTACCCATGGGGTTTCGGTATCATTGAAAAACTTGTAAAGGAATATTTTTGGGCTGTAATGATGCTCTTTAATGATGAAACTTCCTTAGTAAGCTGATCTACCCTTTCAAATAAAGCATCTTGTTTTTCAAACTTAGAGATAAATTCCTTATTAAGCTCTTTTTGGGTAGATATAAAAGATCTAATGGTGTTTTCCAAGTCACTAGAAACATTACCACTAGAAGCATATTTATTTGGCACATATGGGGGTTTATTATAAGAGTTATAATTGTTGTTACCATACCCATTATTACCATAGTTCCTAATGAATTTGACATCAATATTTTCAGAATTGTTTCCAACTAGTTCTTGCAAAGGAACATTTTCAACACTAGGTTTATTAAGAAAAGTAAGAATAGTATCCATCTTAGATGACAAATCATTAGTTTCTTCAATAGAGTTCACTTTCTTAGAAGGATTAGGTGCCCTATCAGTATGCCATTGACTATAGTTTTGCAAAATGCTTTCCAATATATATTTAGCTTCTACTATAGTCTTACTCATGAAAGCACCTCCAGCAGCAGAATCAAGTATGTTTCTAGACATGTAGTTTGAATCATTGTAGAAAGAGTGTAATATGGTCCATTCATTAATTCCATGTGAGGGACAAGTTCTAAGCATAAGTTTTATCCTATCCCAAGCCATAGCAACATGTTCATTTTCATTTTGCCTAAAAGAAAGGATGTTGTTTCTATTTTGCAAAATTTTAACAGGGGGATAATATTTCTTAATGAAAGCTTCTTTTAGATCATCCCAAGAATTAATACTACCAGATGGCAAGGAATGTAACCACTCTTTAGCTTTTCCTCTAAGTGAAAAAGGAAATAACTTCAGTTGTAGGATATCACTTTCCACATTTTTAAACTTTTGCATGTCACATATTTCAACAAAGTCATGAAGATGCATAGAGGCATCCTCTATAGCGCTACCACCAAATTGTTCCCTAGTTATCAAGTTCAACAAACTAGGACTTACTTCATAACTCTCAGCATTTATCTTAGGTGTGGCAATAGCTCTCGTGATAAATTGATCATTAGGAGTGTTTGTGTAGTCACACAACTTAGTTCTTTCTCCCATTTTAGCAAGTTTTTTTTGGTATTTTTAATTTTTTATGCAAAACTGAAATAAATATGATATGATATGCAATGACACTAACAAAACAAATAAATTGCTTTGTAAGTAAAGATGGATAAGATGGTGCTCGCGTAGGTGCAACCTCCCCAAGCTTAGGTGTTAGCACAAGTTGGTGACGTTGACTTTGTTGTGAGATGAATGCGATGATGCACACCCCTAGATAAATCTCTCAGCTACGATTCCCCGGCAACGGCGCCAGAAAACGTCTTGATGGTCCCGAAGAGCAAGGCTTTGATACCTGCAAAAGTAAACGGGATTAGGTTGAGACTCCAAGTGCAGAGTGTACAGTAAGTGGAAGACAGTTTTCCCCACGAGGGGTGACTCGAGGGTTTAATATCGAACTCTCGGGGAATCTGAAGTGGTAGATTTATCTTCTTATCCTTCTTTTGGTTACCTACAAAACAAGGTTAGATGTTTTGGTCCTCAACCTCACCTGTGGTTGTCAAGCACAAGGTGTAAGAATGATATCAGGATAGTTATGCAATGCAAACAAGAAATAAATATGCAATGATGGTGGATGCAATGGTAAATGATATTTTTGGGTTTTTGAATGATGTATGCAAGATGAAAAGTATTTTTGTATTTTCGGATTTAATGATGGCTGAAAATAGAAAAGTGGTATATGGTGTTGGAAATGTGTTTCTTATGATTAAAAATGGACTGGGGTTCATGGTTTCACAAATGCACACTCACTTTATAAAGTGGTAGACAATGGAACACACACAGTTAACATATGAGATTGCAACACATGGTTTGATAACAAGTTACTTAGATATATGGGCATCACGTCCTAACATAGAGATCTTTTGGTTATTAACCTCTCTTATACTCCACCAAGATGCGAACTAAATCATAACACCTCAGTAATTAAGATAACTCAGAGTATAGCATTAAGTATCATGACATGAAGTGAAAATAAGAACATGCTAGATCTAGTCATGGAGTAGTGGCAATGGTCACGCCCACATCCCCGGTAGCATGGTATTTTAGTTTATCCCTAGTGAGGTAACAAAGTAAGGTAAAGATACCAAAGTGGATCGCAGAACTTTCTCTCACGTTCACTGCACTAGCCACCCCCCGTTACTCCAACTAATGCACACGTTCCCCCACACACGCTCTCATAAACATGCTTGATCAAAATAAGTAGACAAGAACGGGGTACATAATATGCATCTATACTCATAACTGAAATAAACATTGCAATCTCAAACATATATTAACTCATAAAGATCCACCACAAAGGTATTACAACGGTGACCATAATCATGTTCAGCTCATACGGTGCTAATTAGTGAAGCTCAAGAGAGGAGAGATACATAAGTTACTTCCACAAACCCATAGTCCAGAGGTGGACTACTCCCTCTTCATCATGGAGACGGTGGAGAAGTCGATGGAGAAGATGGAGACCACGCCGGTATCGCCCCGCCGGAGTTTCCCCCCTCCAATCTGCAGCTCCTGATCTCCGTTTCGGTGTTTCTGTGTTTGTGCGGCGCTCCTTCCAGAGAACATCGGGGGACCTTTTATATAGGCGTTTTTAGGTCAAGACGATGTCGGCGGAGAAAGATCGAAGGCAACGGAGCCACGAGGCCCAAATGGGTGGGTCCCACGCGGCTACAGTACCAGGCCGCGTGGGCCCCCTCGTTTGGCCCTCGAGCCTCCGTTTGCTCGCTTCCTTCGCCCACAGGTCTTCTTCCTTCCAAATATTGACGCCCGTAAATTTCCAGGTGATTTCGTTGATGTTTGGGTCCCTGAAACATTAAAATAAGAAAACGGGGTTTTCTGCCTATGCAGGGTTAATTCCATAAAAATAGGAAATAAATGAATATTCCCAAAAATCATTATAAAACATTGATATAACCCTTATATGATGCAAATATGATTGGAATATAAGCAATTAAAGTGCAAAGTTCATGTATGCATTTTACATGCATCAGATGTGTGTACCTGATATTGTTGGTACGGCATGACCACCACCACGACTCCGGATCTGCTCCGCCGCTAGCAGCCTGCCTCCTCGCCGCCCCGTCCGGCGCCCACGCCGCCGGCCGATACTATCTGCAGCTGCGCCTCGTCCCCTGCCTTCATGGTGAGATAGAGATAGGCTGAGAATTGATTCAGTACTGTCTTTCCCTGCATCTAGCTTGTCCAGTCCATGCTTAGGCCGAGAACTGATTTCGTACTATCTTTCCATGCATCTGGCTTTGTCCAGTCCATGCTCTGTTTCTTCGTGCTCGAGCCAATTCAGTCCAGTTCATGCTGAATTCTGTGTGTTTGTAACAATAAATCAAGCTTGAAGTCAAGAATCAAATCTTGAAGCACTAATTCAGTAGAGATGGCTTACGAAGGGATTGCAGGTTCATTAATTTTGGGTGGCTTCCACCACGCGTAGCAGCGACCTGGAACGAATTAGCTGATGTCGTCGTTGATGTGGGGACCTTGGACCCGGTGGTGCAGCCTCCCGCCTCACCGACAACCTCGACTCTTCGGCGGACGGCGGACGGAGCAGCGGTGCGGAGGCGTGGCTGAGATAGCCGGAGGCAGCGCCGCTGGCGCAACAAAGACTAGTGGCGGCGGCCTAAGAGCATATCGAGCTGGTGTGTTGGGTCGACCCGTGAGACCCATTGGGTTATGTAGAGCCGGCCTCACTGGCCCGATTATAGTATGAGGCCGACCCAACTGGCCCAATGGCCTTGATATTTTGGGTCGGGTCAGTGACCCGGTGGGTCGACCCGGCCCAGTCCCATCCTGAATATGCAGCGTCTTCTCGGAAGAATTTGAATATCTCGTACCTCACATTACAACGCATCCCGATGACTCAACCACCTTGCCGTCCGTCGAATTAATTACTACAACAACACCTGGGACACGCCCGGGAAACATGCGCATAGTCACCAATTGCGCCGTGTTGTTGATAAGCGTGAACAAGAAGCGCTTGGGGGAGCCGGCGCTTGTGGTGAGTTCTGAATGTTCAGGGGATGACCACTCTGTTATTGACGGTGATGACGAGAAATTTCTCGTAGGAGAATCTGAGCGGGCAGGAATCGTAATATATGGTGACGTCCTTATTGTATTGGCAGAAGTGCTGCTCGTCCTGGAACGCGTTAGCAACACAACCCTCTCAACCGGAAGCATATGAGTCTCCACGACATCGTGCGAGGGAAAAGATGATGTTTGGATACATTACCGGCAAATTCAGTGGCGAAGCGGTGCTGGACATGGCCTTCTTGGGGATGGTGGACGACGGAAGATTGAGCTAGGATTGTAGTTGCTATCTGATTTGTAGTTGTCACTAGTGCCGTGGTATTGCCATGGTCCTTGGCATGGCCGATCCTAACTTTCTAGAGGCCCGGGGCGAGCTAAAAGATGGGTCGTGACAACAATATTATAGTAAATGAAAATCACATGCACACATATGATGTATTGATTCATATAAGTTAAGCATCAGGCCAAATATTAGCAGTAAAAACATTAGCGAGGCTGATATAAGAAAATAGCAAGATAATATAATACCGAGCAGAATAATGGTGAAGTTACGTGTACCTAAGGGGGCAATTGCCCCCCACCCCCGAAGCCTGAATTGTTTTACCACTTTAAGTTTGGTAAATTTTTGCTAAAAACCCATGTATTTTGCCCATTTGCTCCCCTGCTATGTACACAATACCTCTCTAGCACACCCCCATGTCCAAAATGACTTGGCACACAACCTTGCCACTCGAGCCGAAGCAGTTCAACAAAGGAGAGGAAAAAATCGACCTCTTTTCTCAAAACAAAACAACTGTGCTTTTAGTTACAAAATTACCGCGAAGGAGCCGAAACACCTTAATTTGTTGGAATATAGTAGAAATCATCTGTCCTCCGCATCCTTAATTCCAGGTACAACTATTTGAATTTTTTTGGTAGGAAGAGTCTAAAAATAAGGTTGAAGTGGATGTGGATTCCTATAGGACTGAGCATAGTAATCAATGTACAAGAATTTTGGCATCATGATATGTCTCAAATGTATCTATAATTTTTGGTTGTTCCATGCTTATTATATATCATTGCCACATGCTTTTATAATGTTTTTTTTATCATTTTAGCAAATTTTCTTGGAATCAGCTCATAATTTACGGGAATTATTTTTACGAAAAAACGAAGACCGAGCCAGAAGGGCGCCTGCAGGGGGCCCACAGCCCCCAGATGGAACCCAGCCGTGGTCAAGGGGTTGACCGCGCCTAGGCCCACCTAGCGCTCTCGAGAACCTTCCGACGCCGCCCTTTCGTCTATAAATTGCTTTCGTCCCGAAAACCCTCGAGGCCCGATCAGAAATTCACGAAAAGTTCCGTAGCCGCCGTCGTCGCAAACCCTATATCGGGAGGAGTCTGAAGCTCTTCTCGGCACCTGCCGAAGGGGGAGATCGTCATCGGAGGCATCTACACCACCATGCCTGCCTCCGGAGTGATGCGTGAGTAGTCCGCCACGCGACTACGGGTTCATGGCAGTAGTTAGATGGTTGTCTCTTCTTGTAGTACTCCATTGTTTAGATTTTGTCAGCTACCTAACATGATCAAGATCATCTTTATGTAATGCTACATGTTGTGTTTGTTGAGATCCGATGAATTATGGAGTCATGACATTCTTGTTCAGTTTTATCTATGATATGTTTTATTTATGATCTTGCATACTATCTGATGCTTGTGTATGCTTTGGCCGAAGTAATTGCTAGTTTCTTTAGAGAGAGTATTTATGCTAGATAGTAGGTTCATGCCTGTCTTGTCTGAGCTCGAGTTGACAGAAACGATTAAGTCTTGAGATGTGTTGTTGCTATTAGGGATAAAACAACGGTGTTTATTACTATATGTTGTAATCATTGCTTACATTACATACCATGCTTATTGCAATTATCTGTTGCTTGCAACTTAATACTTTCGGGTGACATGCTGGATAGCGATCCCGAGGTGGATTATTAGTCATAGATGCAGTTGGATAACGATCTATGTATTTTGACGTAGTGCCCATATTAAATGAAACGGTGAACTTTGTGTCATGATAGTATTTTTATACGCCCATGCTTTGTCAATTGAACAATTGTAATTTGTTCACCCAACATGTTTATCTTTTGGAGAGACACCACTAGTGAACTGTGTACCCGGTTCTATTTTCATATATTGCTTACAACCGTTTTCATATCTTTTCCTAGTCATTTGCTCGCTGGTTATTTTTGCTCTCATATTATTTTACACACGTACATTTAATTGTTTGTGTTCAGCAAGCCGGAGAGATTGACAACCTCTCTGTTTCGTTGGGGCAAAGTAGTTTATTTGTGACTGTGCACAGGTCCACGTCAATAATCGTAAACGGCGCCGTTGACACCTGGCCGAAGCCTTCTTCAAGTCCTACTGGATTGATAAATTTGGTTTTATAATCAAGTGAAAATTACTGCTACGCTATATCATACATTTCTCTTGAGGTTCCCAGCGAACGTGTGATCCACGCCATCACATCACCATTTTTTTTATCCAAAGGCAAACCATTGGAAAAAATTCAACATGTGCACAATCCTAAGAGGGCTAAGATTTATACTACACGATATCGACATGTGTACACGGTCTGGGCCCCAAGGCAGGTCGGGCCCCGGGTCGTCGTCCTTCTTGCCCTGCCCCATAGACGGCCCTGGCTGTGCCGAAACCGGACTGCGTTATTTCCTGGACAGACTC
This sequence comes from Poa pratensis, assembly GCA_947311845.1. Classification (NCBI taxonomy): domain Eukaryota; kingdom Viridiplantae; phylum Streptophyta; class Magnoliopsida; order Poales; family Poaceae; genus Poa; species Poa pratensis. Next base: position 41,396,693 of record CAMZMU010000027.1, read on the forward strand.
ACACTGTCACACACACTAGGACACGGTGCGACGGACCGCGCGAATGTGATGTCGTGCCTAAAGTGTAATCCTTGCTACACCTCCAGCTTACTGTCTGCATGACTCTACACTTGCAACATGAGTTCAACGAGACGGTTCTCACAAGATCGTCCTAAGGCAAGAGGAAAGCAGATGCAGACACAACAAAGTTGGACGTCTGAACAATTCATTTCTCTCTCTCACCCTTTTAGAGATTAACAAAACTTTATTGGATATTGTAAAAAAATGTTATCTAACTTAGAGAAACAGAAAACCCTTGTGCTTATTATTTAATTATTGAGTAACCCGCCGGAGCCCGTAAAAATATACAAAAACTCAGGAGTACCTAATATAGAAAAATACAAAGAGAGGCGGCAGGTAAGCATGTTCTTAAATAGTTAAGAAGGACTAAGGATATATTACTAATTTAATTTATGAAGAGGGTGACATGTTGCAAGAGTTTAACCGATGCTAATTTCCAAACTGTTGAGAACGATTGTCACAATATGGATATGTGTTCATGTTGAATGAAGGTGTTGTGAGCGGAAAGAGTTCCAAAAAAGATACAATTGCCATCAGAAGTCAAGTACAGCATATCACAGATTCATAAAGCTGCGAGTGAATGAGTATGGATTAGCAAGTTCATAACAGAGTTTGGTGTGGTTTATGTCGTGTCCAATCTTCTTTTGGAAACTGTGACAACAATAACGCTATCGTGCGGACAAAGGATACAAAACAATACCATAAAATAGACACATACTTACAAGTTATCACCTTAATCGAAAAATTGTTGAAAGGTAACGTAACATATGCAAAGTACACAAGTATGCAAATATTGTGAATCTGTTGATAAAGTCTCTTCCATAGCTAAAACATGAGGCACACACGAGGTAAGGTGTATGAGATATCTAGATGATCGACTCTAGTAATGCAAGTGGGTGGTTGCTGGAGATAATTTTTAGAGGCAATCATATGATAATGATATTTCTCAATGGATTACATGTTATTATATCATCGGTAAACGTCATCAACGATATGTATCATCAAATAAGTGCTTTGGTTGTCAAACTATAATTTGTATGATAATTGTTCTAATTGTTGCTAGTCGATAAAATTACGTGGACACATATACTTGACTAGCATACGACTCGGCTACTGACTTATGGTGATGCTAATCCGGTCGTATTGATTTTGGTAAAAGTGTTTACCGAGTCAAACTGGCCCACAATTGAGACACAACGAGCAATTATTATTTGTTAGTGCAACATCCCAAAATTTTAAGAAGTTTGGAATGGTAAAATATTTAAATAGCTCTATTGCATTGCTTTGACTTTTGCTGATTTTTTTTTGAAGAAACTAAAACTTCACAAACCTTTTGAATTCTGGCTGGGAAAGTTTTACACAAATTATGGTAGGGGATTAGTTCAAATTTTCAAACATAATGTATTTTGGTTGGGGAAGTTTTATACAATTTCAGTTTAGATTTTGTTTCAATCAGTTATATTTTACGAATGATTTAAATTATTTTTTAACAATGTTTAAATTAATAAACATGTGGGGTAAATATTTGGTCTCATTGAGGGATTTGGACATATTTAAACGGTTTTGCTAATTCTTAATCGATTGAGAATTAACTTAGTTCTCAATCGCATGACATCATCAGTTGCAAGTGGACTTGCAACTGATTCGGAACATTTGATTTGCTTCATGATTCGTGCATTAGTTGCAAGTCAACATGCAACTGGGATTTGATAACGTCATGTGAATAAGAACTAAGTTAATTCTCATTCGCCTGAGTTGCAAGTAGACTTGCAACTGCTCCGGACCGTTTGATTTGCTTCGTGATTCGTGCTAATCATGAGTTGAAACTTGACTTGCAACTGAAATTGATGACGTCATGTGAATGAGAATTAAGATCGATTCAGCGCTAGAGGACCCATATTTAAATATAAAAATATCTCGATCCAAATGGCCTTTTAGTATTTTTCCAGAACATTTCCAGATCTATGTGTGTCGTCACTTCGCTGAGCCTTTCGATTTCGAACTCCTAAAACCTTTCCTCCCCCAAATCCTCGCCGCCGTCCCGCTTCTAAAACCCTAGCTCCTCCCCGTCGAGGATGCCGGGCATGCCGGCTGACAGCGGCGGCGCCATCGTCCCGTTCTCGGGGGAGCCAAACCATGCGGCACCGGCACCGCCCGTGCGGCCCATCGGCCACGGCGTGGCGCCGCCCATCTTCCGCGTCTACGTCTCCTGGTCAAGCGGCAACCTCCTGCAGGTCGCCTGCCTCCCACCGCCGAGCTTCGAGGAAGGTGCGGAGGAGGCCGCCGGAAGCGTGGTGGAGGTGAACCTTGGCGTCGGCGTCGCCAGTGGCTGCGGGGAGGTCGAGGAGGAAATCGACGAGGCAGAGATGCGGCGGATAGAGTATGGTTCAGTACCGGCCTTCGCGCTGCTTCAGAGTAGGAAGAACGCCCTCGCAAATACTGCTGCTATGCAGCACATGCACTCTGTCTCAGAGCACGCAGAATGGTGAGCCTTTTCCTTTTTATGTGTGCTCTGCTAAATGCAGCTTGGTTTAGATTAGGGATTGATTTGACTACCGATTGTAAAAGTGAGCTCATTTCGCTCTCCTTACGGTTCAGAGGTCCAAACTGTTCAAGTTTATTTCACAAGTCTATTCATGATCTTTTACTTTGGCAACGTTTGTTACAATTTTAATGGTTTTAACAGTTATCCATGTGTTATGAAGCTAAAGTTGTACCTCTCAGACATCCATTCTGATGCTTATATTCATGCCTGCAAAAAATTAAGCTTTGTTGTGCAAAGTCGTATCACTGGAACATATTACCTGTTACTGTAAAATCTGCTCTCCTTAGTGTATGATATGTTGTTTTCTAGATGGGCGTGTTTTTCATTTCATCTTGTTTCATTAGGTGGCAATATGTGCTCCAATACAGCAAAACCATTGGTAATCTCCTTGGGAATCCAGATTCTGTTCCTGCTCTCATGATTGAAGATCCGAGGGCGATTCTTAAGGTGACCATCCCTATGTATTACATTATTTCTTGATTATCTCTGGTGCTGAAGAATGCATTCCAACCATTTAGGTTCAGTTGTATTTTTACCGTTTTCCAATAAAGAGTAACTGCTATATTTCACTTTACAGGTTAGAGAGAAGCCTACTAGTTTAAAGGCTGCCTGGGAATTGTTGGAGATATTCTATGTTGATAAAGAGTTACACAGCTGGCTTCCTGAGCGCTTGTTGATTGGTTAGCCGTAATGCTCCTTCTATTGACATTTCCTTGTTCCACTTTGTAAACTCCTATTTATTGTTAGAATTCCTGAGCTTGTCCCTCTTATTCTTCCTCTTTTGGCTTTAGGATTACGACAGCCTCTTGACCAAGACGGATGGCACGGTGTATCAGAAGCTCAGCGATTTCCAGAAAAAGCTGATCAACCTGCAGGTTTGATGCTTGTATATGTTATAATAGGTTACACTTTTTTCCAATCACGTAAAGCTATTATTCTTTACAAACTGTAATAACCGACTATGCTTTTAGTTGATGCTCTGTTTATTTATCCTTTTACTTCTGTTATTTTGTATTGTCACTTACATATTCCAAGTTCCAACCCTCGTGCCTTAAGGTCAGAGTAAATTGATAACAAGAGGTCATTTTATAGGTCGTTGAAAATGATCCTGATTACTGGAATGGATTATCAGCAGCACTTTCAGTTGGATGGCTTGACGTTGTGGTACATCTATTTTCTTGCACATTTTTATAGGTTTATTCTCTCGGTGGTTGTTTGCCATCTGAAGTTGTTTTTCTGGCAGGTGAACATGCTACGTTTTCATGGATCATACCAATTGGATCAGATGGACAACCGTGAGGTACTTAGGTTGTTGCTTACTTTGTGGCCATTCTTGAATTGTTTGTCAATGATGTTGATCTTGCAAATAAAATATCATCTCGATTTGATTTAAGGGCCTAGATAATTGATAATTCCTCAAGTATTTGCCCTATTGTTCTCTTCTTTATCAAATTATAACGTGAGACTACCCAAAATTTAAAATGCAGAATTATAACCACAAGTGCATACCCCTTCTGCTATTTCGTTGTGAAACCCACATGGTTCAGCTATTGCAACAAATGCAGTTATGTTATATTGCTGGTTGTATCCGTTTTATTTAATGGTTTAAACCCTTAAGCCTATTTAAAATGTCGGACGGTAGCCTATCGATAGTGCGGTGCCCCCCTCCTAGTGATATTAATGCGTACAACTATTGTGAAGAGAACATACACGTGAAAATGCTGAATGGACCTATTCTAACGCATAATTTTGTTAATATGATCATGCAAAGAGTGACCTGTAATGCAAGGACTTATAATTCCTCTGGTCTGTCGGGATTGACCTTATCTCCATATTTAGCTTGAGTACTTCCATTTTAGAAATAAGGTACTATGAAAAGTGCTCTGCTATATTGTAGTTCTGATTTGTGCTTTGGTTCTAATATCATTTGTGCTAATTTACTTATGTAGTTACAACTCAAACATAGTATTTTGTTCTTAACTTTGCAAGCTGTTTATATATGGAACCTATACTTCCTTGTAGCTTTGACCATATGGTATTATTTTGTATGCTTTCAGTATATTTGATGTACAACTAATCTTAACCTGAACGGCCTTCATCCTTTTGTCCATCAGACAGAAACGGGTTGGTTGAGGCTGTTGCAGTTCTTGTATCAACCATGCCGCGCATGAGACCGGATTTGCCAACGGGTAAATTAGGCCAGTGCTGTAAAAACAAGGCCTGATTTTATCAAGGTACGCTTTGTATACTGTTAGTATCTTATCAAGCAAGAACGTTTCTTCTGTGCCCCTCTGAAGTTTGGATAAATCTAAGCCAGTAAAGAAAAGATCATTTCTGCCTCATATTTGCAAAACCATGACAATGTTCAGTTGACCTGTTTTTAGTTACCCTCATTGCTGCTGTAGCCTACACTGCACAGTGCAAGCTATGCCTTGCATGTGTACCATAATGAGTTAATGACCGAATATCACTGATAATGGCATCGCCTTCGTACCACAATATTGTACTTCTGCCTTTTCATACTTCATTTGCACATGATGTGTGCTGCTTGTACTGTTATGCCGCACCATCTCTATTTGCTACGCCGCTGAACTAATTTTACACTTTCTGTTGACTACTGTTTGAAAATGAGTACTGCTGCTTTTGGCGCTCTCTTTTCTGCTTGCTGCTGCATCCTTGGGCTGCAGCCTGCTTTCTGCCCACTGTGAAGTATGGGGTGCGTCACTACCTTTCCCCGACAGCTAAATTTCTGTCAAACTGGTTTGTGCATGAAAGTTTATGGCATCAGAGCCAAACTAAAGTTCTAGACCTTGCTAGCATCGAATATAAAAAGTTCCAGCCCATTTGAGTCCATGTCATAGACTCATAGTTTCGAGGGAGCCTAGATGTATGGGTGGAGTGTGAAAGTATCAGTTATGAGTGTATTTCTCACCTTTCCTGTCCAGCTTAAACTTCCCGGTGAACGGATTGCTGCTCGAGACTCAATATCAAGGAGAGTTTATTTGGACTACTCTAATTGTTAGTCATTACTTTCTTGTGGCCATGCTGATTGGTCAGGGCACAGCTATTAACTTGGCACTTGTGGTGAATTTCATGCCTGCTTTTGGTGCCCTGAGATGCAAATCTTGACCAAACTGAATTAGTGTATTTCTTTGACGATCCTTGTCCATTCATGGTAAGATGGCACATGGGTTCAAAGCGAAAATCTGTAATTTTGTCTGCTATTTTTAATCAAATGACTTCACATTGTTACTCATCCGTTGAACTGCGTTATGTTCTGGTTGGGCTTGGTGAAATTGTTATACCAGTCTTCTAGTCATTCTTTCCGCCTTATAAATACATTTAGTTTGTGTATTTAAAATGTGCCAGCAAAGCTTTACCTGTTGAAGTTAGCGGAAATATTTGCTGAGCTATCTGTACTTGCAGGCATGGGAAAAATGGCGAGGTCAAGTAAGTAAACTGGAGTGCAGTGCATTTTGGATTCAGTGCGGTCACCAAAAAACCCGTGATGGGTTGAAGAATCTGCTTCACATCATGATGGGGAACATAAAGGACCTCACTGCTGCTACTTCCCATTGGCTAGAGCTATTCGCTTCTCATTTTCTTTATATAAGGCCATTTACGGTGGTTAGTCTCATATCCATGCACTCTCTTGCATTGTTAGTCATAATGTTTTTGTGGTTCATTTGCTCGACTAGGTTTTTGTTGTAAATTTTCTAAGTACTCGGTGGCCATTACTTGATGCCCAATGCTTCTGTAAAAATGTGGCAGATGCTGTTTTTCCTTAGTACTGAAGGTTTCACATGCTCTTTGCTCCGTGAATTTCCATTCACAATTGCTATTAGCGCAATCCCTTGCCCACAAGATCATTTTATAGTAGGAGCTCTCACGGTCACACGCTAGTGCACAACAGTGCACCTAGATAACTGTGCTCGAGTCCTCAGCTTCTTTGTAATGAAATCTGTGGGATGTCGTCACACCTCTTATCAAATAGCCTACTTTCCTCAAACCTCTTATCTCTTGTATGACTCAGCAATTATCTTTTAATATATGCATGCGAACAATCTCATCAAATATATTTAAACGATTGAAACATCATGTTGTTTTCTTCTAAAATCTGCACTGTTTCAGGGTTTTGAAGGGATGCATCACTTGGCACAGAAATGCATACAGCTTAAGCCATCTTTCGACAATAGTGGATTGACAGGTCTCCTTAACGGCATCCTTTCAGAAAATCCAGAGGTTCGCATGCAACATTATCCTTGCAAACTGAACATAACCCTTTGACATCCCTTTATTGGCGATTTAACATTTCTTTCATGGTTAGGTAGTCTTGGCGGAATGCACACGGAAATTTGGGCCTTGGTAAATGACAAATATTTATTTTATTTTCTACCTACCATCAACTTTGAAACACTCTGACCTAATATATTTTGCCATCTGTAACACCAGGATGGTAACACACTCATTGGAGCTTTTGTCAGCTGATAATGAATATGCAGATATTATGTTGCATGAAGAGCGACCTAACTTTGGGGGCATAAGCATAGAGGAACTGCACCGGCTAGTCTACGCTCAAGTTTTGAGTTCTCATTCTTTAACTTGGCAGGCAAGTTTTTTGAGACTCAATGCACTACTAAATAACTAGACCAGGTCCTGTTTTGTTATATAGTTTGGTTCATCTTTGAATATTCAGAAGAGTCCTTTTGAACCCCGAAATATTGCGGTTGGTGCGACTTGAACCCTAAACTGTGAAACTGTCTATAAACCCTGAACTTTCTAAAACCGTTTAAAATGAGCCATAGTCTGGTTTTGAAAAATGGTTTTGTATTATTTATTTAGTTTTCAAGATGTATGAAAAAAATGAATGTAGGGAATGCTATGAAATGTAATCTGCTAAAATTCATAAAAAAATATGCTGCTTATGTCATGTGCAAAGTGACAAGAAAAAATCGTGTTTTTTTATCGAACATAGATGATCAGGCCGATGATTTTCCTCGATTCTTATAGCATTATCCACCCCTGTGAATTGTTTGATATTTTGAGAACCATGGAACACGGAATCACCCTCCAAACTAAAACCTGCCGCTCTATAATCATTGCCCACATCCAAATCCATACCCACGTTGTTTGGTAGGCTATTGGTTAATAAAAAAAAAATACCCATTCTGCTTTGGGCATGGGGATTGGGGAGGGTATTCATCCAAATTCCCCTCAACTTATCCATAGCCATAAAAATAATATGAAGATGCCTTATCCTCTTACCTGTAACTTCGTATGGCACAATGTCCTCTGCCTCCACGCAAGATTTCTCTCTAGTCCCGTTCTGTAGATCACCGGACACCGGAGCTCGCTGCTGATGGCTCGGCGCTGACTTGCAGCGCTGCTCCTGGATGCTGGTTAGCAGCTCGATTTTGAGTGCTGATTTACCATGGTGTTGTTGCGTCGCAGCAACGCGAAAATACTCCACTGTGGAGGCACGTCCCTGCCGCTTCCAAGCTGCTTTGCTTCTCACCATGCTGGCGTATCATTTGGCTGCTTTAAATTGACGGAGCAGTGTGGGGTGATGTGTCTTATCGATCGGCTAATGATGCCTGTTTATCTCGTATCGAACTGTGCTTCGTCCTTTTCATGCAATCTTACCCACTGGGTAAGATATAATTCAGGGTTTAAAATGGGTTTCTTTCTTAAATAGTCTAGGGTATGCGGGTTTGAAAAATCTGGTGTTTGTAGGTTTGAATACTCTAGTGTATATGTGGGTATAGTGTAGTTTGTTACTGTGCATTGTCCAGTTTGCTGTATCGTGTTTTCTTTACAATTGCTGTTGTCTATTAATGATTTATGATGGCCAATTTCTTACCTTGATATTGCTGGTAATGGCCATCTTGCATGTTTGGTACTCAGATTGCACCGACTTACCTATCCTCGTGTCTAAACCAAGGCCTTGGGCTCTTGGAGATTCTACTTCTCAAGCAACCTGTACAAGACAACCGTCAAGTGCTGAAGGTATGTTTATTCGACTCGGTATTTCCTTTCAGTGTTTCTGTATCTTTTATTTGTCACCTAAAACTTGTTTCTGTGACCAGACTTTGGAACTTTGTCGTTTGTATGAACTGGAGAATGTTAGTACAAACATCATGAAGGTAAATGTAGTTTTGTAGTACACACAGAACTTTATTTTAATACTTTAAAAACTTTTGTTCATGACCATCTTGGGTTTTAAAATGGTTAGCCTCTATGTAAATATATATTCAAACATGACCCTGGAGTTTATGTTTTAAGCGCAAGAAGACCTATCTAATATTTTCTCTCTCTTTTAGATTGCAGGCATTTACCATTGGAAGCATGGTAGAAAAGGAACTGGGGTTTACTGGTTTCAGCAAGCTCATGATAAAGCACGACTTGATAGAATTGCTAAACAGTTGTTTGAACGCATTGGGAAGTCAGTCGCAGATGACAATTTTAAGGTGCCAAATTCTTTCATTGTTTCTCCCCTATAGTTAGTTTTCTGTTCCGTATCAGCCAAGTAAAATTGATCAAATACGCAGACAATTTGGCAATGACATTATTCGTGACAGTATCTAATAGTGATTTTGCATGGTCAGCAATGGGAAGGGTTGCTCGAGTTACTAGGTTCTGACATTGGTAGTGCAGGTGGTCTTGAATTCCTTCACAGGTAAAATTTTGTTTTTTCATAATCCCCCCCCCCCCCCCCCCCCCCCCCCCCCCCCCCCCCCTTTTGCTCCTTAAGTGTCACACATCAGCTAAACATATGCTTTTGCAAAAGGTACCGAGATTTCAAGAGGTCCCTTCAGCAGGCACTAGAAGGAAGGACTGGTGAGGCTGCTCGGCAGACCCTGGAGTTTCTTATACAGGTAAAATGTATACACCTTTCCTGCAGTTTAATACATCAATTCGAGACCACTGGTAGAAGATGTTTTAAAAGGACACCAATGGTCTTTGTTTATGATCTCTGGCATATGTATTTGCTTATATACATGTAATATTTCTGCAGCTAATGAGAAATCCTTCCACACCACAACGTTTCTGGCTACCCCTTCTACATGACTCAGTAAGCTGTCTGGCTTTATTAGTAGTTAGGATCTTCTTTTAATCTGAATTAACCTTAAGATGGTTGGAGTTTTGATTCCATTTTTTTCGCCATCTTTTCTGCAGGTGAGGCTACTTAACTGCAAACCCTGCCCTTTGTTGAATGTTGCTGAGACGACCTTGTTGCTCAACAAGCTACAAGAACTGTCAATGGCCAAGCTACGCCCTGACTTCTGCAGTAATCAGCTACCAGGCCATGCACTTAGTTCCGTCAGATTAGCTCTGGCATCAAATCTTGCCCGCGCCATTCTTGAAGAACCTTGAATTCTGGTTGTATTTGGTGGAGGATCAGCTCCAGTTTGTTGGAGGTTCCAAATGTCGGTGTAGCTCGGCAGTTACATTATTAAGCACTGTATTTTTGCTGTTATTGAGAAAAGCTTGAACTGGCATTTGCTCTAGGTGAGTGGTTGTGCGATAGATGTACGATACATGCTCTTTAGATTTAGTGGTCCCAGCTCTTGCTTTTTTTACGAAGTGATGCTCGTAACTGTATTTTTTGGGGGAAAACACTGGCATGGCGTTGCTTAAATCCTACAGTGTAGTTACTTCTGACATGAGCAGCGAACTTCTTGGAAAAAAGGAGATCTGACCGACTTGGCCCTATTTTGAACTGTGAGTGTTCTTTCGTCCATAAATGTTTTCGTACTTGGATGGAGCTAATGGTCTGAATTCTAATCTTGTGTACAAGGGCCATGTTGATTGGTTTTCGTATGTGAATCCCATCATCCTATGTCTGTGTTTCTATGATCTACTCCGTATCAGTTCAATGATTTTTTTGTATGTATTTTGTTGTGCTTAAATTCATGTCATCGACCACCTTATGCACTTGTATATTCTGACAACTCATAAGTTGCCATTTTGAGTTTTCGTCGGAGCGACAAAATTTCAACCATGTAACTTGACTGGAAGATACTAGACACTAGACAGGCTATGCTTCAGTACAATTTTTGGTGATCTCTTACAGCTTGTAGTTTGAATACTATCCGTGCTCTCATTGGCGTTTTTCTAAGAGCATTTCTAACTGCAAAACGTCGACCCGTAAAACTGTTTTGCGGGTCACAGAACGCGCATTTTTGGCTTAAAATGACGCCGCGCAGAACAGAAACCTCAAAACCAAACTGCAAAACAGAATATGCTGTAGAATATCCGGTCGTCTTCTTCACTCGTCTTTTTTCCCAATCTGACCAGCAGAACCAGCGGCCTCCGTCGGTCGTACCATCGCTGATCGATCGATCGATGCAGCAGGGCGGCAAGCATGCGAAGCCCCCCGCGGACGCGCCCGCCCGGAGCCCCCCGCGACGCCGGCCTCCGAAGCCCCCCGTGCCGCCAGCCGTCTGAAGCTCGGTCGCCCGCCCGGAGCCCGCCGGCAGACGAAGCCCCCCGTGGCGCGCGCGGGCTGCCGGCAAAGCCATCGACGGACGACGCGGGCTGCCCCATCCGACCGTCGCCGGCGCTTGGTGGTGATTCTGGCGAGTTTGGTGATGATTTTGCCGGACTCCGGCGAGTTCCACGGTGGAAGGTCACCGTCGGGTCCTGAATGTTCAGCCCGCCAACCACTTGCGCGGGATACAGGCCCCTCAAAATCGGACGCCAAATCTGTTGATTCACGGTTTCGAGGGCTAGATTCACGGGCCCCCGCAAAATCTTTTACGGGTCGGCTAATTTTGCGGGTTCTGTTCTCCGTCTTTTTGCGGTTTTCAATACGGGTTTGTCCCTTTTGCGGGTTCTAGAGATGCTCTAAAATGACTAGTGTATTCGATCTGGAAATGAGCTGCCCCAAATCACTCGACGCTTCAGTACGTACCTCGTACCTCATTGCTTCAGTTCAGTCAGGGTACTACGATGAGTAAAAAGTTCAGTAAAACTTCGAAGTTCAGGGCACCAATACAGGTACAGCAAGCAAGAAAACACTTCGTCCGCCCCAAACTCCACTGCTCCGCTGAGCAGCAATGGCGGAGCTCGAGGACTCCACGGCGACCGGCGGCGACAGCCGACTCCGGAAAGCCTTCGGCGGCGTGCTGTGTGCTTTCACGCTCTTCCTTATCGGCGTCCTCGCCTTCTCGATCCGCCTCTTCTCCGTAAGATCCACTCCAGCATTCCTCTAGATCCTACCGCGAAATTACATCCCGAACCGAACGCTACGCCTGCCTCACATCACGTGTTCGTCCCATGGTGGTGTGCCGCAGGTGATCAAGTACGAGAGCGTGATCCACGAGTTCGATCCGTACTTCAACTACCGCGTCACCCAGGTTAGTTCTCTGCGGCGCCAAATTGTGTCTTGGTGTTTCCAATTCAGTATTGTTGCGTAATATCCCTTTTATCCATTATAATGTTCGGTTTCCCTGCTGTCTCAGTTTTTGACGAAGAGTGGAATCTACGAGTTTTGGAACTGGTTCGACGACCGAACATGGTACTCCATGAATCGTTCATAACGTGTTATGTTACTTATGTATACCCTCTGTTTCTTACAGTTATTTGTGTTAGGTACCCCCTTGGACGTGTTATCGGTGGCACTGTCTATCCTGGTTTGACACTCATGGCTGGCACGATATGGTGGTATGTTCATAACATAGCATAGAGCAACGTACTGTTGGATAGCTTTGAAAAAACTGCAACTGTGCCTCAAGTGCTTTGTTCCTACAGGTTTCTGAACTCCCTTAACATCCCGTTGTCAGTGGAGACCGTCTGCGTGTTCACTGCTCCGATTTTTTCGGCAAATGCTTCATGGGCAACTTATCTGTTGACAAAGGTTGTTTTATTGATGTAAAATTGCATGTGCTTTACACTAGTTCTACAACCACAAGAGTTCTTTAGTAACTATGCATTTTCCCTTCTAGGAAGCAAAGGGTCATGGGGCTGGTTTAATGGCAGCAACTATCTTAGCAATGGTATGCTCTGTTTCTTTTTGTCTTTTCTTTTATGGACGGACTACTCGGTTTGGCTATGAGAAAATTAAGTTTCTTTATATGCTTACCTGATTTATATTTCTCATTTTATACCTTGCTGTTAATTCTTGCATCCTGATACTTTGGTGTGAATCCCAATGGATAAATGTAGGCTAGGTCTGGTCTTCCATTCATTTGTGGGTAAACTAGAGAATGGGGATAATTTGATGGGATTTAATTCTGTTAGCTTTGTAAAAAATGGTTCCATATGTCCAGCTGTATCAGCTAAAGCTTTTGTAAAATTATTTCTTCATTCTTCCTACCTGAGTAACTTGTTTTCATCCCAATTCCTTATTTGGTAGGTTATTCTCAATAACCTATGTTCTAGAACACTTCTCAGCTGGTCAATGTTTGGAGTTGAATTTGGCGTCTTCAAACAAATGAGTCATATTTAGTCTTCTGATTTGAGCTCCATCCCATTCAAATGACCTGATTTGGTCTTTCAACTTTGCCATTTATCCAAGGAAGCCTTTGTAACTGACAAGGTTCATTTCGTGCATGTCAAAAAACACGAAAAGTCAGATAGATCTTAGAGGTCGTTTGGTAGCCATTGTTTCGAGCTGGAATCATGGAATTCATATGTGATTCCATACCAACCTGTTTGGCTATCATGGAATTGGACAAGTCACTTGATTTGGAATTCCAGCGAATGTCTACTGTATGTTATGTCAATTCCTATTCCTAAACCTGTCATTTTACTTGTAAAATGAAATGATGGCATTTCGGCCAAATGAAATGAAATGAAATGATGGGTGCCAAACGAGCTCTTACAATTGTTTAATCAGCACAATCTAGTATGGAACCAAAACTGAGAGCCCAGTGACCGAAACAACTCTGTCAAAAAGTTAACGTCACCATTCGAAAAAAAAAGAGTTATGGTCCTAAAACAGCCTGAGGAAATCTGAAAAATAGGGACTAGAGCCCAGGCTGGGTACCAAACTCCTTCTGAATCACGGAGGTTGAAATTACCGTCACTAAAATCCTAATATTCTTGCAAAAAAACCTTTAATGAATTAATGGTCATTGCTTGTATGGGCCAACGGGTTGAGGCTGGGTTTCTATCATTTTTTAATATCTGCAGCATGAGACTGTCTTTCGATCTTTTCATATATGCTTACCTACAACTACTTTATCCTTAGGCCGTAGCTTGTAAATAGCACTTGATCGAAAACCTACTTATTTGTTCCTCCCGCTACGCAGGTCCCCTCATACATCTCAAGATCTGTTGCAGGCAGCTACGATAACGAAGCTGTAGCAATATTTGCTTTAATATTCACATTTTATCTATATGTAAAGGTTAGGCTCTCAAAGTCTCCTTAAAATCTTAGTGTCGGTTCTTTTTCCCCTTCTCTTTGTACTTTTAAGAAGATAATACAAAATGACTATGCAGACACTAAACACGGGATCACTCTTTTATGCAACGCTTAATGCTCTCTCGTACTTTTATATGGTAAGTTTTTCTTCGACAATTTTAGAATAGCTACAAGATACAGCGAATTCCTCAAATTACAGTGCATTTCCGCTTTCAGGTCTGTTCATGGGGAGGCTACACATTCATCATCAACCTTATCCCAATGCATGTTCTCTTGTGTATTGTAACTGGCCGTTACTCTTCACGACTTTACATTGCTTATGCTCCCCTTGTAAGTGCATATGTCTAGTGCCTTTCCAATTCCTTATGCACAAATGAATATCACAAAATCTTGTTATAAGAATTAGCACCATGCAGGTTGTACTGGGAACACTTCTGGCAGCATTGGTACCTGTGGTTGGTTTTAATGCAGTATTGACATCGGAGCACTTTGCATCATTTCTGGTACACCAACTAGTTATCTAAGCATGTGTTCCTTTCTCCCCTTAACTTTTCTGATTCACCCAATTTTTGCATGTCTGTTAAAAAAATGGCAAATCATTTTCTCTTTTATCCTGAAAATGTTTTTTGCATTCCAGGTGTTTATAATCCTCCATGTGGTTGCTCTCGTGTATTTCATCAAAGGACTTTTAACTCCTCGGCTGTTCAAAGTGGCCATGACATTTGTGCTAACAATTGGTCTGTAAGTTTCTGATGTCAAAACCAGCTAAAGTGCATAAAAAATGTGTTACACTTGCTAGTGGTTCATAATGTTGGCAGAAGAAACATTTGTTTCTCATAGTCAAAACAAAGCAGATATTCTGTCCACATTCTAATATCGTGGTTTCTGCAGAGCCCTTTGTTTCGCTGTAGTAGCGATACTTGTTGCATTGGTGGCATCTAGCCCAACAAAAGGTTGGAGCGGGCGCAGTTTGAGTTTACTTGACCCGTAAGTTCTCATCAAAATTTCTCTGGCACTACTCCAAAATCATTGGTTTAAGGTTAGCAAATCCTAATAAGAGCATAAAGACTTTCACTCTAGATTTTTTTCAAAAACCCAAAAATCCTTTTCTATTTATCCATTTTAATTTTTTTTGAATTTTGTCCATTTTATTGAAAGAATTTTCAAAATTTAAAGATACTATTGTTATTGTTTTTTTCATTAATAACTAAGCCCTGACCCTGGTCAACAGTAGGAATTGAAATTAGAACCAGCTTTCCTCTGTATTTAAAGTTGCAAAGGAATTCCAACAAAAAATTTGCAAAAGAGATGTACTAATTTCAGGATTTCTGCGTTGGTAGAAAAGAACTGTGATTTCTATTGCCGATTAGCACACATTTTGTGATAGCTTGAATTTTTTATGTATGCAGAGCAGACATATTTCTGATTCCTGCTATAATGAGTTCATGCTTCTTCCTTTTCTGTATAAGATAATTCTTTTGTTTTATTCCATTTCGACAGAACCTATGCAAGCAAGTACATCCCTATCATTGCTAGCGTGAGCGAACATCAACCACCTACCTGGCCTTCTTACTTTATGGATATCAATGTGCTAGCCTTCTTAGTTCCTGCTGGGATCATAGTAAGCATTCATGTGCTGTTGAAAAATGGTGTTTAGTTATGTTTTTTCACGGTTTAATTTAATTTGCTGCAACACAATTTGCAGTCATGCTTCTTACCTTTATCCGATGCAAGTTCATTTTTGGTCCTGTACTTGGTAACTTCAGTATACTTCTCCGGGGTAATGGTAAGTCTTCACTGCAAAAGACATTTACAGTACTGTACTAGTTCATTTATCAGTTGATAATGATATTAGTGCAATTTTAGGTACGACTTATGCTTGTCCTCGCCCCTGCTGCATGCATTTTGGCTGGGATTGCTCTATCAGAAGCTTTTAACGTCCTCACACGATCAATGAAATTTCAGCGCCCACAATCAGATGATGGCCTTCCTAGGGTATGATTATTTCTTCATTATTAACTTTCTTATCCAGATTTAGTTCTGTAGAAGGTTTACTGATGTATACGTGTCCTGTCAAATTTAAGGCAGGGGAGAGTACTCCAGGGAGTTCCATTACTGCAGGCACTACCACAAATGCAATGAAAAATGGGACCATAACAAAAGAAAAAACAGAAAATGTTCCAAAGGAAAGACCATCAAAGAAGACTCGGAAGGAGAAAGAATCGGTGCCAAGTTCTCGTGTTAGGCCTGAAAAGGAAGAGAAGCTTTGTGTGCTGCCTTTCGAAGCATCCGCCATGGGTATACTGTTTCTGGTTATACTTTGTGGACTTTATGTGGTAAGGAATCTGTTCTCAGTGGAAGCAGTATCCTCGTTAGAGCAAGACTGTTAGTCAACAATGACATTTTTGCAGGTCCATTGTGTATGGGCAGCTGCAGAAGCATACTCTGCACCCTCAATTGTGCTGACATCTCATTCACATGACGGGTTGCATGTTTATGACGATTTCCGTGAAGCTTATGGATGGCTGCGCCACAACACAGAAGTAGACGATAAAGTAATGCCTTTGAACCTATCCTTATCACTTGAATTGCATCATTCTGATAGTAAGATGGGAATGATTACTGTAGGTTGCATCATGGTGGGACTATGGTTATCAGACAACTGCAATGGCCAACAGGACTGTGATTGTAGACAATAATACCTGGAATAACACACACATAGCGATAGTCGGGACAGCAATGTCATCCCCGGAAAAAGCAGCATGGGAGATCTTCCATTCCTTAGATGTCAAATATGTGCTTGTTGTCTTTGGAGGTTGATACCGTGTTGGGCTTGTCGAATATTTTAAACAGGTGCTTTCTGAATCCAAACCCCCTAACACCTGATGATTTTATTTTCAGGGCTTATTGGCTACCCAAGTGATGATATTAATAAGTTCCTTTGGATGGTTCGAATCGGAGGTGGTGAATTCCCTCACATTAAGGAAGAAGATTACCTTGTGAGTTGTGAACTTGCCTTTTGCAACTCATTGTGCATATCATTTGGTAATACCATGGTAGCTAACTTAAAAAATTAATTTGCATTCTAGTAACTTGTGGAAGAAAAACACTGTCATCTATGTGAAATTTCAAACTTCTTCTGAATTATTATCTTATATTATTTCTACAGAGGGACGGAAACTACCGTGTTGATGCTCAAGGCACTCCAACGATGCTGAATTGCCTCATGTACAAGCTTTGTTATTACAGGTCTGTCAATGCGAAGGAAGTTAGCATACCATGCTCAAGTAACACAATTATGGATTTTTTTTGACATTCGTTCTCCTTTGCATCTAGATTCGCTGAGACTGATGGTAAGGGATTTGATAGAGCGAGAAGATATGAAATAGGAAGGAAGCATTTTAAGCTGACCCATTTTGAGGAGGTACAGTGCTTTTACACTTCCGCCCAATCATTTGGAAGGAATAAACCTTCCCATGACTGCAGCCGCAACGTGTTCATGTATCATGTTGCTTAATGCAGGCTTTTACAACCCACCACTGGATGGTTAGGATTTACAAACTGAAACCACAAAAGAACAGGGTCCGAGGAAAGTTGAAACGGAAACCCGTAAGTCAGACAACACTGCAGCTTGCTTACAATCATGTACTTTTGAATCTTCAACATATTTTTCCTTGATTCTTAACTGCAGAGTTCAAAAGAAAGTTCAGTGCGCAAAGGGTCCGGAAATAAGAACCCATGGCAATAGTCGAATAGAGATCAGAGGTGGTGTTGTGGTTAACACTAGCTCACTCTTACGCCTGAAAAAACACACTAACTCGCTATTCGGCTTGCCCAAAGTGCCAGACTCGAGAGAAAAGCACACACTCGCGAGAAGAACTAGAAGAGAGAGATGCATTTCTGGAACATTGGGGAGTGCTGATGAAGTCATGTAGTGCAAGGATGAGAGCTTTATCCCCGCTGTAGGAGAATCCATCTTCTGTGACACAGAATCTGTGTTGCACTTGAGTGAGAACCACATGAAATAGTAAATTTAGAAAGATGTCAACGATTGAACCATGGACAAGCTGAAAAACTTGCTATGTTACCAGCAAGTTCACTAGTGCATGTTACTAGCTCGATATATATATTTAAGTTTACGTTTCGTTTGGGTCTTGGAGTTTCATTTTTTGGGGAAATCTCAGAGTTTGGTTGACTAGTCAACATAGTAGCAACTAGTGCTGAGATCTGTCATTGCTGCTTGTGTTGACTATCATTACCACTATACAGCTTTGCCCATAGGAACATTGTGATGCAAAATGAGCCAAAGTATTACGACAACTTGCATTTACAATTGCGTTCTCACACTAGAAAATTTGCTCGCGACAGTAGCTATAGCAGACTACCACTAACGACTGTGGTAAAATAGAAAAACAAAGAGAAAATGCACACCTTTTAGAAAAAGACTTGAAGAAGGAAAAAAGGCACACATGCGCCGATGATGACGAGTTCAACCTAAGTTTGAGCGTTTCATCCCAAAGACGAGTTTCGAGCCACCACCTTTAGCAAGAGCACGACGCAGTCGCACACCAACATTGTTAGATATGTTTCCACCGAAGTGTGAAAACTCAATGTCGACGCCCTCTATCATCATCGCCTATCCGGCCAACGACTCATCGCTAACTGGATGCTGCTGAGTCGAAAAATGGAAGTCGATGAAGTCCCACACTGCCATGCCTCTAGCTACCGTTGCACCACTTTCGATCGAACAACAACATGCACTTGACACAGCGTAGGAGACGTCGGGCGTAGGACCTGCCAGGGGCATGACTTGACGCCTCCGTGCATCGCCACCGCCCGCCAGGCATGACCTGACAGCTTCTCCGAAACCGTCGTGTGTAGCACCTGCTGAGTCGAATCAAACCCGATCTTGAAGTGGAGGGTCATCCCGAACCGCCGCCGTTCTCGAAATTCCGTAGTCAAAATAGAGGGCGTCCCATACCGCCACCGACCGCGTCACACATAGCTGGAGACCATCACCAAAATGGAAGATCGGACCATCGCGTCAACCACATGACCATGATGTCTGCCACCGTCGTAAGTCCAGGGCCACCACCCCAAGTGCCAACCTCATGCGACGCCATCGGTGACGATGTAGCAAGTAGACCGCGACAGACCCTGCGCCGCTAGACCGTCGTCCCGCAACCGCTGTAGCACGCACAACAGCCACAAACATCCACCACCTCCCCGCCGCAAACGCTACAGACCCCGCTCCATAGACCCAATGACCTGAAGAACAAGGTCGTCGCGACCTCAGCACCACCGCCACCGGTCCCTCCGGCCGATGCAAACTCCAAAAACGATGCTCTCAACAGGGAGTATGGCGTACAAGCACCGCCATCGCCCAATCCCGAAGGGATCTGGGTTTCCCTGGAATTGCTTTGGCGGTCCACCAAAGCCACCGCCGCTACCACACCGCCAGTCGCGCCAATTAGTTGCCACGCCGTGGCGCCCGTACAAGCACCGCCATCGCCCAATCCCGAAGGGATCTGGGTTTCCCTGGAATTGCTTTGGCGGTCCACCAAAGCCACCGCCGCTACCACACCGCCAGTCGCGCCAATTAGTTGCCACGCCGTGGCGCCCGCCCGCCGGCCACGCCACGCCCTAGCCTGGGAGCGCCCGCCCGTGCCGAAACCCCACGTGCGAGTGGACTAAGAGCCCCACAGTCATCGGCATCGGCCAGGCTTTACCCAGCCACGCCCTCTGACGAGAACAAGGGGAGGAAGAGTGAGGTGGGGCTAACGGCGCGTTAGGGTCCCTCCCGCCGCCACACGGGAGTGGACGAGAGGGACGGGCCTGTGTCCAACAGGGTTACCAATGAAGAATGTGACCTATGAAAAAAAAGTATAAGCATGTTTCTACATTTTAAAATTTGCATTTTTGACCTCCGCTGCTTGATATTTTTGTATAGCATGCAAATATCAACATTATTTTTAAAAATTCTTACGATGGTAATAAAGATTCAAATCTGCATGCATTTTTTTTGAGAATTTTTTGTGTTACTACGATGTTTGAAAAAAAATCTTTGTGCACCAGAGCACTTGTACCCGGGAGCCAAAAAAAGAGAGCTTCGTTCTATAATTTTCGGCATTCTAGGTTTGAGTAATACACACCCCTTACTGCAAAAAATAAAGACGAGAGAAAAAAAAGGGTGAATCGAACGGCTGCAAATTCGACCAGAATAGATGTGCTCTAGCAAATCCGTAATAAATACATTTTTCCAAAATAAAAATAAAAATTTCCCCAAACCCTACTCTACTCTTCAGTCCCCAATTATGAAAAACTAGATAGAATTCTAGTTTCAACAGAGTGGGAGATGGCACATCCTTTGGCAATAGTGACATGGCTGAATAGAGATATTTCAGACCATGTGCCACTAATGCTATCTACTGGTAACCTTCCTCCACATAGCAGCTTATTTCGATATGAGACTTGCTGGGAAGAAAGGGAAGGGTTTGATGAAATTGTTATCAATAGCCTGAACACCAGAACCTACTGTCGCCATGATTTAGATAAATGGCAAGAAAAATACAGAAGGCTTAGAAGAAATTTGAAAGGCTGGCATATTAATGAGGAAGGAAAGTACAGAGCAGAAAAGAAGCAGCTGCTGGAAAAGCTTGATGTTTTAGACAAGAAAGCTGAAGATGTTGTGTTGACTGCTCAGGAAAGAGAGTTGTAGGTAGATATGCAGAAAAAACTGAAAAAGCTCATGAGAGATGAGGAACTGAAGTGGAGACAGAGAGCTAAGGAAAAATATCTGAAAGAAGGAGACGGAAATACTAAATATTTCCATTTGAAAGCGAGTGGAAGGAAGAAAATAAATAAGATTTCTATGCTTAGATATAATGGCAGTGTTGTTCTTGGAGAAGATAATTTGATTAAACATGCAACTGATTATTACAAGCAATTGTTTGGGCCCTCTCGGATTTCTCACTTGAGAATTAGAGATATGGGAGGTCCACAACTTAGCGAAGAGGACAGAGAGTTCTTGACCAAACCTTTTGATCTAGAAGAAATCAAAGAGGTTGTGTTTGAAATGAAGCATAACAAAGCTGCGGGACCTGATGGTTTCCCTGCAGAATTCTATCAGAGATTTTGGATCATATAAAGCATGACCTGAAAGAGCTATTTGATGCCTTTCATAGGGGAGTGCTGGATATAGAAAGATTGAACCATGGGGTTGTCACCCTGATTCCGAAAGTACCAGATGTAGAGAGAATTTAGCAGTACAGGCCGATTTGTCTGTTAAATGTGAGCTACAAAATTATTACAAAGGCCCTTTCGAAAAGGCTGGGCTGTGTGATTCACAAGGTGATATCGGATACACAGATAGCTTTTATTAAAGACAGATTCATAATGGAAGGAGTGGTCATACTTCATGAAACGATCTATGAAATTCGATATAAAAAGATGTCAGGAGTTCTTTTCAAGATAGACTTTGAAAAGGCGTATGACAAAGTAAATTGGACCTTCCTGTATCAAATGATGCAAGCAAAAGGCTTGGGGAGAAATTTGCAGACTAGGTAATGAAAACGGTGAGAGGAGGAAGAGTTGCTATTCGAGTGAATGATCAGATTGGGCCATACTTTCCCACTAAAGCTAGAGTAAGGTAGGGGGATCCTTTGGCACCTCTTCTGTTTGATCTGGTGGGAGATGGTTTAGCTATGTTGATTCATAAAGCTCAGGAACAGGGGATAATATATGGTTTGGTACCACACCTTGTAGATGGTGGAGTTTCCATCCTGCAGTATGCGGATGACACGATCCTCCTGATGCAAGATGATATAGAAAAAGCAAGAAACCTGAAATTCATTCTCTGCATTTTTGAGCAACTTACTGGGCTCAAAATAAATTTTCACAAAAGCGAAGTGTATTGCCTGGGAGAAGCTTCTGAAAAAGCTAGAATGTATAGCGAGATTTTCACCTGCCCGGCTGCTGAGCTGCCTATGAAATATTTGGGGATGCCAATTGATAAAAAAGATTGGCGAGATCACAATGGGGGCCAATTGATGAGAAATTCATCAAGAAATTGGCGGGGTGGAAAGGCAAACTGTTGTCTGCAGGAGATAGGCTCACTTTGGTGAATGCCTGTCTCTCAAGTCTGCCTCTGTTTATGTTATCCTTTCTTGAGGCTCCTAAAGGGATCCTTAAAAAGTGGGATATACACAGGAAAATGATGGTATGGAATGAGAATGACGATAAAAAGAAATATCATCTGGTAAAGTGTGAAACAGTGTGTTTAGCAAAAGAGAGTGGTGGTTTGGGAGTTCTGGACTTAGGAACTATGAACAAAAGCCTGCTATGCAAATGGTTATGGAAGCTAGAGAATTCTGAAGGGACTTGGCAAGAATTGCTGAGGAAGAAATACCTTCGAAATCAAGTGCTTTCTCAGGCGCAAGCAGGTCCGGGATCATCTCATTTCTGGCAATGTTTGATGGTGGTTAATAATAACTTCCAACAATATTCCAGTAGAGTGATGAATAATGGAGAAAGAACTTTGTTCTGGGTGGATAAGTGGATTAATAATATCCCGTTGGCTATCCAATTCCCCAGACTCTACAATATTACTTTCACGAAAAACATTACAGTTGCGAAGGTGAAAGAAGAAGGTTGGGGCTGTATTAGATTCAGAAGAACCTTGTGGGGAAAAACTGATGTGCAGTTTGCTTGCCTACAAGTTTTGGTAGATGCGGTCTAGCTGAATGACGAGTCAGACAGAGTGAGATGGAAGATCGGAAGCTCGGGGAAATTTCAAGTGAAGGGGCTTTACCTCAGTTTGAGGGCTGCAGGAACTTTCCCACAAAAGTTTCTCTGGAAGTTGAAGATACCACTCAAAGTAAAAAAAAATATCTGGTTGACTCTGAAAAATAGCATTCTTACAAAAGATACCTTGGCTAGAAGAGGGTGGACTGGAAACGAGCAATGTCACTTCTGCAGTCAGAATGAGACAACTGATCACCTCTTTTTTCGATGTTGCCTAGCCAAAATGATCTAGCAAGTAGTGATCTGCGCTTTTGATTTGGTCAGACCCCCAGATGGGGTGGAAGACCTGTTTGGTGCTTGGGCTGATTCTTTCCCTAAAGCACTCAGGAAACTGGTGCTCAGTGGAGGGATAGCAGTCTGCTGGACGATTTGGAAAACTCGCAATGATGCTTGCTTTAACTCAAAGTTCCCTAATGACCCTGCTGCAGTTGTGTTTAGGTTGTGTAATATCTTGAACATGTGGACTTTGTTGCAGAAACCCAAGACAAAAGCATGCTTGAGGATGGTGTGGAGAAGCTGAAGAAGGTGATCATGGGAGCTCTGGCCAGAAGCCATGGATGGGCGCCGACGATAGCGAGAATAACTGGCTGATCCTAGTTGTTTGTTTTCGCTCCTTTCAGTTTGCTGTCTGACCAGTGATGTAATAAGCGTGTAAATCTCCCCCCTGTGTGGGCTGTGAGTGTGTGCGTTTGGTAAACTGTTGTTCTGTTTTGCTTTTAGTTGTGTACTAGCAAAGTGCCCGTGCGTTGCAACGGGTCTAAATTTGGGTCCAAAATTAAAAGTTGACAGTTAATTAACCCTTGAAAATATATTGTATATACCCATGATTTCATCCTTTTGTTCTACTATACATCTATACAACAACCTTTATGAAAACAGAAATAAAATGTTGCCACTTTTCAAATCTTCAGTGTTTACAGATCCTGCATCTTCAAAAGTAACGAAATTATCACACCTAGAATTATTAGTCGACTAAGTTTTTATATTTATAATGGGGATCACAAACAAATCAAATCTTATGAAGTCGCCAAAGAATTTGGCTGTCATTCCATTTGAAGAAGCAAACACTGTAATTACATGTTTTAGTGCTCATGGGTTCGACATGTTACAAATCATATGTTGATTTCGATTGATTCGTTGAAGAATTTGTCATGCTACATCGACCAGAAAGACCAGGAAGGAAGCTAGCTAACCAAGCGGACATAAACTGAAAGATAAGGGGAAAAGGTTTTCAGGCAGATCATGCTAGCTATATGGACAGCATGCTAACCTGCCTTGAACCGTTTCGCTCTTCATTAAACTCTTGAAAAAACTGAGACAGTGCGAGCTTACTGATTAAAAGACTGGTATGAGATGCTAAATTGTTCACTGAATTTAGAACATAACTATATGAGTGTGTGTGCTCAATAATTTTACAGTGAACTTACTGAAACACATGTGCATTACAACAAACTTCAGTACTCTAGAACTAAGTTTGTGCTCACAATCGCTGGTACAAGCCAGTGCAAAAAGTTCCATCACATCTGCTGGACAATCGTCGCACATATAGTTGCAACGGCTCCTATTCATAAATCAATCTTACTTGCTACATGCAGAGGCCTCGAGTAATCTGACAGCAGATAATAAAGTTTACCGGGAAATCAACGTCACACTACGAGAGTAGAACTCGACAGAAATCAGGTGTTGACAGTCGTGGGCAAGCTCGACCAGTAGTACGGTATACGCCCACGACGGGAAAGTGGAGGAGCGCGGACGTGGGAGAGCAGCGCGGCGGCGCAACAAAGGCAACAGCCACGCCGACGCACCGAGCCAGCGGGGAAGGCGTGCGCAAGCTCGATCTTCTCCTCCTATCCCCTCCAATCGAGCTCTCCGCCTCTCCCTCCTACCTCCCGGAGGCGTTGGACGGCACAGCGTGCGACCTGGAGCTGCCGTGCGTCACGGTGCAAGCGGGACGCACTGCGGAAGCCCGCGCGCACACCGCATATGTCGCTATGTTTACGCGGTATGCCGCGTAGAGCCGGGTATGAGTCACGTATTTTTGCGGGGCCGCGCGCGCCGCGTACCCTTGAGAAGAACGGCGACGAAGCTGGCAGCGGCCTCCACGCTCGACGTCGGCACGTCGCATCTCCCGTCGAGGCCCCCGGGCTAGCCGCTGGGCATGGCGGCGTTCGTCGGCGCTGTCGGTCTGGCGCCTACACGGTGGTCGCTATCCTCCACCGAGCTACAGCCTGCCGCGGAAGAAGACCGACGCGGGGCCGCTTTCCCCTTCCCTCCCCTGCTGGCTGCTCTCCCCTTCCTCCACGGGCATGGCGGATAGGTTGTCCGGCTCTACAGCCACAGCGAGTTCCCTCCCCTTCCACCCCTGCGAGACAGCGAGGCCGATCGGGAGTGCCACTGGCGACTCTGGCGACGATGTTGACCGGATCTCGCTTGGAACGGTTTTCTCTATCGAAGGGCTGGACGAAGAGGTATAGTGGACTGCGGGTTGTTTTCAGGATTTCTCAGGCGGTTAAGTGAAAAATGACCACGACGTACCACGGCCACGGTCGCCACGGTCGTTTACTGATACTAGTGAACGTGCACGTGCAACGCACGTCTCATAATTTATTATAATATTGTTGAATAGATGTCATAAAAAGTTCCCTTTTCATCAGATTTCTTAATAAAGTTTCCCAAAAATATATTTGTACAAAATGCTAAAACAAAAAATTCTGCAAAATTGTTTTGGTTAAGTTTGAGCAGCTAGCCAATTAGTTCCTCTTCATCTACATTCATCTTCTTCATTTTTTTCCCAGACCGTCAAGAGCACCATTGTGCTCGATGTAAATTGTCATATCTTTGTCCACACTTATCACAGGGGAGATAGTAAACAATTAATGTTATTGAAGTTTGCCGACAAGGCTCAAAATGTTGCTGCAAATTTTCTTTTGTATATGTTATGCATAACTGTTCACAACTGTTCAGATGAAAGCACCACTTCTTTTGGCAAATTCTGTGAAATGGGTTGTCATAAAATTCAGGAAAGTTGGAAGACACTGACTTGTTAAAGCTCTGTTCCTTAGTTGCGCAGACACTGACCTTATGTGGTCCTTCATTAGCTTTCAACAGAGACCAAAAGGTTTAAATGAAATTGGAATACCATAATAGAGAGGGAATGGCATTGAATTAAGGGTACCCTTGAATTAACTCATAAGCATGGTGTAATGAACAGAAAATGTGTAGAAACAAAAACTTCAGTCACGTTTCAGATTCTAAAATCCATCAGGTTCAGTCACATATAAACAGAGAGCATATGAATTATGTCACAGAATGGGCAAACAAAATAGTTTTAAAATAAATGCCTATTATGAAAATATCACGGATTTCTTTCTCAGGGTAGCGACGCAAAAACTTAGCTCAACAGAGACAAATAAGTTCTAAGAATCATCAGATAATGAAGAGATTATCTTTACTGAGCTAATAAGGATGACTATAAACAGGAACAGCTAACTGTTACATATCCAGTTGTGTCAGGGATGCATTCTTACATACATCATGATGTGAGGCACGCACCTGGGTTCCAAGGCTAAAATGCCGAGAAAGTTGTGACAGATTGATCGACTCAACACATTGAACATGAAAATACTGTCATATGGGAGAGGAGGGAAGCGAGGGGAGCATGACATACAACACGATCAGATTACCATCAACCGCAAAAATTGGACCCTGAAGATGAGAACTGAATTATGAAATCATATTAGCGCGTCCTCTTTTTTTTAATGCTCAGAAAGCTAGGAATTTGAAAAAGGAACAGAGGAAGAGGCTGTCTGCATATATTGTAATGGTTCTGATGTAGATTCGTTAAAAACTCCTCTAGCAGAATTGAAAGCTGCAAGAAAAAAA
This sequence comes from Poa pratensis, assembly GCA_947311845.1. Lineage (NCBI taxonomy): Eukaryota > Viridiplantae > Streptophyta > Magnoliopsida > Poales > Poaceae > Poa > Poa pratensis. The sequence continues at coordinate 41,423,350 of CAMZMU010000027.1, forward strand.
ATCATTAGCAATCTTGTAGTAACAATGGACATGATGCTGTCACAACCAATTAACCATGACTAATTGTATTGAACATGGTGGAAAACCTCAACAGGAGCAGCAAGAAGACGCTGTTTTTTCCTATGTAAAATCTATACTGATAGGACATTTAACAACAGGATCGCTTGAGATCAGAAAAATAAGATTTCCGTTACTCCAAGGATTGCCAATGGCACAATCTCATATTCAAATATGAATACCCGCGGGTTACAGATGGAACTATGCTGGTAGCACGTTGCCTTCCAGGCGAAGGCAAGAAAAATGGTGAGGACTCTCGGTCATTAAATATGGTGCTCAATCTGCAATACTCCATTGACACAAAAAGTACATGAAAGGAAGCTTAGTGAACTCTAGAAAATGCAATGCATAATTACTGTTGCTCGAGAACCACGACAAATATTTTGAACTGGGCTTTGATATGTTGACCTCTTACACTTGTTCCCAAGCAGAAATCACAACAAACTTCTCAAATTTACACAGAAAATTATAATAAGCATTCCATGAAGGTCACGATTATTATGGCGAGAAATAACGACAAAATTTCTTAGATCTCGACATGATTTAGGGAGGATCACCGAGGTACATCGACAAAATTTCTAAGATCTGGACATGATTTAGGGAGGATCACCGAGGTACATTGGCACATACGTGATGTTCAAGCCTTTGAAAAACCTGAAGAAAAGAACAGGACCATGAAAGCTGAACATACAGTTTTCTACATATAATAAGTTCAATCTTTCAAATCTGGCAGATTGTTTTCCTTTGCTGCTCTGCTCTGCATTCAACTAGCAGTTTTCCTTCTCTCTGCATGAACATCCAAGTTCTGCAAAAACCGACTCTACAAAAGTAGGTACAGTAACAGATCGGAGGTGCTAATGAACAAATAATGCACGATAGTTCTTGACGTTGATTGTTTATGACGAAATTCTCAGTAAACCTAGTAGTACGTATGCCCATAGCAAGCTATACAACGGCAACCTAGATGCCAAAGAATTAATTTGTCAAATACCCGAACTCCAACATCCAGCAATGATGCATCAAACTAAGTATTGCGTTGAAGCCTCACGGAGCTTAGGCCGCTGCAAGCTGTACATCTTCATGAGAGATTTTTGATGCCAAAGAATTAATTTGTCAAATACCCGAACTCCAACATCCAGCAATGATGCATCAAACTAAGTATTGCGTTGAAGCCTCACGGAGCTTAGGCCGATACTGGCATAATCACGGGCTGCTGACACATTGTAGCGCTGCCCATGTTCCCCGCAACCGCTGGAATCCCACCCCTCTACCAGGCCACGAGGTCGGCTGACGCCGGGGATCAAACTCCTGGTCGCTCGCGAACTCGGAGATTGTGCGGTCGTGATGGTTGGAAGCTAGGTCGCCGGCATTGGGGAACTCGCAGAGTCGCAGGCGAGGGCGAGGTCGATCCAGTTTCCTTCCCGATCGAGGTCGATCGACCCCCGGACCCCGGGTCATGGAACGCGGCTTCGCCCCGGAAACTGACCGTCGGTCTCCTGGCTAGCGAGTAGCGATGTTATGTGCGTCAAGATGCTGGCGAGGGCCGCGGCCAGGAGGCTGACATTGGCAGGAGGAGCTACCTTCTCCGCTTGATCCGTGCACCAGCACGCCGTGCTCTGCGTGGAGGAGCTCTGCGTCGGCGTTGACGGAGGAAGGTCGAAAAGGAAAGGTTTATTTTTTTAGCGTTGGCAATCCTTGTAATTTGATCAAAAGTGAAAAAGTGTGTTGAATTGTCAAACATTGGAACGATCTGGAGCGTTGATCAAATATTGAACGACACAAATTTAATGTATCCCGAACATGTTTGCTCTTTTAATAGCAGTATAGATTATATAGTAGAGATTAGGGCCTAACCCTGTATAACTGTGGCGGTTTCTTTAAATGAAATCGACGGCCAGGGTTAGTTCAAAAAAAAAAAAAACTCTTCAGTCCCCAATCGAATCCACATTTCTTCCGGAGCAGTTAACTTTTCCCACACACCACGGCACAAACTGGTGCCTTTCGTCTTCATCTCCTGATCTACCGAGGCTCCACTCCGGCGCAGTGCACCCCAGCTCCCCCTCCAACCCCTCGCCTCTCACGTGCGTCGCCGCCATCGCCGTTCTCGTTCTCCCTCGCGATAGTTTTTCCCTGCTGTGACTCCACCCCGTCCGCAATCTTGTTCGTTGGATCTCGAGGTAATGAGCTTTCATTCGTCCAGTGATTACTTACTTAAACGCAAATTAAGTCACACAACCTTTTGATATGCCGCTGCATTACCTAGATCTAACCCTGGTTGGATCTTAGGATGGCGACTCTTAGGAACCTAAAGATCAAGACGTCGACCTGCAAGAGGATCGTGAAGGAGCTGCGCTCGTACGAGAAGGAGGTGGAGAAGGAGGCGACCAAGACTGCTGACATGAAGGAGAAGGGCGCCGATCCCTACGATCTCAAGCAACAGGTGACTGAAGATTTTCTGCTCACAGTGCTTGTTTAATTCTCAATGCTAGTTATTACTGGTAACAGTTGGATCATATGTTGTCCTTAAAAATTAAGATGCTTGCTTGTAGGCGTTTTTCGTTAGGCTATGGATGATAATCTAGCTACAACCAGCTTGCTGGGTAATTATCTCTTGTGGTCACTGGTCAGTTTCCCTTGACGAAATGGAAAGGCTAATCACATATTTTTCATCGGTTCCCCAGAACAATTTTCTAGTATTAGAATAGAATGACATATCAAATTTATTGTGGATTAAGTAGAAGGATCTACCTTGTGACGCCTTGAAGATTAGTTGGCCAGAGTGACATTTGGTGTTTCTTGTTGTTGCGTACATGTTTTATCATTTGTTCTGCAATGGTTGTAACTTAGTGATCTGTGCATTGTTTACGGCTGGATACCAATGATGTTTCTAATAACAGACATCACTGCAGTGTATGTAATGGTTTAACATTGGTTAGAAGTTCAGCTCGGCTTGTAGACAGATATTGCTCTGATAATTAATGTAGAGGCCTGGTATCAAAGTTTTGATCACCTCTCTTGCCTATCGTGGCTCTGTTCATGTGGATTGCCTTTTATTTTCGCGTTCTGACATGTGTCTTTTCCTTGCATTCAGTCCATGTGGATTGCTTGATGTAAGAGAAACTATTTTCCTTCGTCCAAGAAAAACAATTCTTCTGTTGAAAAGTAAATTACAGTTTTTGGATGTATACTAGATTTACGGCACTATGTAAACCTGATTGTAACGCATCAGGGTGGATATAGTTGTAAGATGAATTGTGAATGAAATGAACACGCAGCATATGCATATTTCAGAGTACTACTATGTTCACTGATCCTCACATTCTTCAGAGGGCCTATTAAGATATTTTAACGCATATATATTTGAGGATTTACGAAATTGTTACCTACGTGATTGGGATTGGAAAACATAGCTACTTACATTGATTGACCTCATACCTATATCAAGTTTGCTGCACAAGTGATAATTATTGGTTTCCCTGCTTCTCTTCCAAGTTGTAATTCAATGTGAAGACCTTAGAACTGTATCTTAATGCCCATTACATCTGCAGGAAAATGTTTTAGCTGAGTCGAGGATGATGGTCCCAGACTGCCATAAGCGACTTGAAGCTGCACTCACAGACTTGAAGGCAACTCTGGTATTCTGCGGAAATTCCTAGCTATATTAGAAATTGTTTGCAGCCTTGTCTTAAGCTACTTGAACAAAGTTTTGTAATCTCATTGCAGACTGAGTTGAAGGAATCAAATGAACAAGGCACTGAGATTGCAGAGGCTGAGAGTACAATCACTGATGTCGAAGCTGTATACACGCCAACAGAAGATTGAACTCCAACTTCCAATTTGCTGAAATGTCAGTATGCATCAGACCTGCTCTTGTATGATGTTTATGCAAACACATGTATCACCATTCATAATCTAGACTTGATGAGTAACTCGTGATACCACCGTATTGGAATATATGATTAGGCGTTGTGATATTCTGGAATGTTAAGACGGGCATGTTGTGCTGGTTCCAGCTGGGAACTGTATGATCTCGTGTTTATTGCTGGTTTTAGTTCTTGGGATCCTCTTTGCCCCAGTTTTTTTTGGTAAATCTCAGTCACAAATTGCGGTGTAGAAAGTGTAAAATTTTAGCAAAATAACACAATGATTTTTTTTAGCATATGACGATTGTTAATGTTATGCAATTAACAATCGAATGAAATTAATCTTATGCAACTAACAAATAGACGACCCCCTTATCACGAGTATTATAAAGTATAAACAGCATTCAGTGGATTACTGCACCAGTGCAACAACGGGGTAGTCCTTAGTAGCCCGTAGCCTCTATTATAGTCATCCCTATCAGAAGAAAGGCCAACACCAGGTGTCGGTCGGTTGAAAATGTCAACCGTTTCAACCGATTGGATGCCTCCCCTACCCTTAAATATGACTTAATTGTGAATGTGGAAGATCCGACCATTGCAACATATAACCCCACCTCCCCACCCACCCACACACACACACATACACACACACATTTTTTTTTGTTTAAATGCAACGTAATTGCAACATTTTATGCCAGGGTCGGTGAAAAACATGGAACAAATGTCGCAGCATTTCAAACACGCATATGCAACAAACAAATTCCCATTTGTTGCAACAACCCGATGAAAAAAGGCCGCACAATATGCAATATTAAAAAAAATCATAGTAAGCAACATTCAGATAGCATTCCCAACGTTACAAATTGCACATCCACAGAATGCAAAAACCTTGCAACGCCACCAAAGTCTTGGAGCATATCACCTAGCGATTGAAATATGGCAAAGACACCCATGCAACATAACCAAAAGGGTAGATCCGCAAATCTTTTGCTGCCAACATTTGAGGCACCAATCTCATTGAATAGAGCTAGTCGATGGCGAATAGGGCTCGTCAGAGCCACATTGGAGCCAAATTAGGCTGCCCCAAACCCGTTCCGCTTTGTCCATCTCTCTTCGGGCTTGGCACCACGAAGAACTTGAGATTCTTACAACTCCACTATGTTGCATCCACGGTAGCACAATGAGCTCTGTGACCAGTGGCGGCGCGTGAACGAATCACAAGAGGGGGCCAATATCATAAGAAACACCAAATAAACATGTTTTTTTTGCCAAATCATATATTTGAGGCAGTGTTAAGAAGATATACATTTTTTTCATGCAAAAGCGGGATATAGAACAAGTTCACATATACTTGCCCAATGTGGACAAGTGATATTCGGTGCTCCAAAGAAAATTTTCTAATGACCAAAAGACAACTGAATAGGACCAATCAATAAGATCAGAAATCAAAATTTGCCTCAATATATCTAAATTACCTCAACTGGGTAGGGTAGGCATCAATTACTCCCAATTCTGGTGAGGGGCAGGCCAATGCAACCTACAGGACTGAGCGTTGGGCGCCGCGGACGATGATGTGCAGCAGTGGAGGCAACCAGAAGGGGTGGAGCACTGCGTGCCGTCATTGGCATGGGATCGCTGATCGCGACAAAATGGGGATTGAGGAGGTCGGCAAAGGGGCGAGCAACGAAGCAAGGAAGCCGAGACGGAGGAAGATCTAGCGTTGGAGGCCGGAGACGGACGTGTCACGGTAGACTGTGCGAGGACCTCTCTGACTAGTCGGCCTCGTATTATCGTTGAAATTGGGGAAAGGAAAGAGAACGCGGGCTGCGGGGGGGGGGGGGGGGGGGGTGGAGGTTGTCGTGGCCTAGTTTTGCCTCCACGATGCTCCGTCCATGTTTGTGACCCCCAGAGGCGGAGCTATGCATAGATCAAGGGGGCTGCCGCCCCCCCAGCCCAAGAAAAGTTTATTGAAAACCAAGTGCATTTTGGCCATTTGTGTCCAAAACCAGCGGTAATTAGCCCATTTGCCTCCCAGCTGTGGCCCAACATCACTCTGCAGCCCATTTGCCCCCCACCCTTCCACCCCAAGCTCCGCCACTGGTGACCTCCTAATCCTAATAGAGAAGGATAAGGGGCGGATAAGGAGAACATGACTTTGCCGTAGATGAGATGAAAATCTACGTAAGACACCGCAAGAGCGTCAGAGGTGGAGAGTCGGAGGAGAGACAACATAGGAGGGATTGGGATCCAATGACTTGACTAAATGAAGTTACTGGTGAATAGTTGGGTGACTTGACCCCTTTTCTGTTCGTAGTATCGAGAACCGTTGGTAGGATGAATATGAATAGCCCACTCCTAGCTTGGTTGGACACTTTCTTGGTCGCACACTTTTGTTGGTCAGAGTGGCGATAGTATTTCTCTTATGCATGTCTACAGAGTTTTGCAAAACACGAAACACCCCAACGTAGATATAGAGGTAGGAATTTGTCGAACAAACCACACTCCTTCATAGATGTCAGTAGTCTATTTATGCAGCTGAACAATCAACGTGACATTTGCGGATTCATCTACGGTAGATCTTGTTTGGTCTACAGTTACATTTGTTATAGATCATCTACAATATGTGCTACAATATTAATCTTGGTTTCGGTCCGTAAAGTCACAAGATCTCAGAGTCTACCGATTAGAGGCAATGGAGGGGGACACGAAGAGGAGAAAAGCAAGGCAATGCACGTGACACATGACTAATTGTTGTGTCCATATATTGAATTGATGCACTAGCCAACTATCTCAAAAGTCCGAACTGTTTTTCTTATTGTTGTTGAGGGAAAGCCACCCAACGCACTTTATTGATCACAAACACAGATACATCGTTTATTACATCCTGCAAAATAAAGCTAGCGGGATAAGCGTCCCAAAAAGTAGAAGTATTTGAATTAAAAATAAGCCTAGCTAGCTATTTTGTGCATCACTACGTTTGCTTCCCTGCGACAATGCTGAACAAATGCCGAGCCAATATTGTGAGCTTTCATAAAGCAATCTACAAGAATCGTTGCAAAGGGATTCCATACTGTTGCAAAGAGTCAGGTAATATACTTATATTTCAACACTTCTCTTCGTGTGTAGATTTAGTCCTTAGCGTGGGTTCGGTGTAGCCCGCAGATTTTTCTTTTCCTTTTTAATACTGCGTGAGCAGGGTTTTAAAGTTGAAACTTTTTGGCTTGATATCAATTAAATAGATAAACTAGCCAACTATATCAAAAATCCGAATAGATGAAAGAGACAAACAATATATTTATATTTCAACACCATCGGCCCATTGATGTGAATTGTCTTCCAAAAACAAAAGATGGACGTATTTCATATGATCGAATACTTTGTTTATAGAGGTATCATTTTTTCTTTTATTTTGACAACTGGTATCATATTTCATATTGATCTGACATGCAAAGCACAGAACTGAGAAATTTGGGGGATGTGGCGTGAATCGAAACCACCCTTCCGATTAAAAGATCGCAAAAGTCGTTAAAAATAATCAAAATCAACGGTCTACATGTCTCGTGCGAGGCACGGATTCAGTTTTGCCAAACAAACGGTTGCACCGCAGAAGTTTCTCGAACATTCTTCTCTACCCCAAATACCCCAAACTGACCGTCTTCCTGCCAGCTAAAAAAGGAAAGAAAAAGAGACCGTCTTCCTGCCGCTTCCACGCCGTTCTAGACTTCCGGCGAACTCTCCCCTGCTATCTCTTATTACCCATCTGATCTCTGTTCTCCCACGACAATTTCCGACGAGAAACACGAAGGCCAATCGACCTTAAGAATCCCCCGATCACAATTGTTAGTTCCCCTGCAGCTAATCCGTAGCTATGACTGACCAGAAGTTCACGCACAAGACCAATGAGGCGGTCGCGGCAGCGCAGATGATGGCGTCGGAGGCCGGCCACGCGCAGCTCACTCCGCTCCACCTTGCCGCGGCGTTCGCGGCGGACAAGTCCGGCATTCTCCGGCAGGCCATCGCGCACGGCTCCGGCGGCAACGACGCCGCGGCAGAATCGTTCGAGCGAGTAGTGGCCGCCGCGCTCAAGAGGCTGCCCTCGCAGTCCCCGCCGCCGGATAAGATCCCGCCGTCCGCCTCGTTGATCAAGGCCATCCGCCGCGCGCAGTCCGCGCAGAAATCGCGCGGCGACTCCCACCTCGCCGTCGACCAGCTGCTCATCGGCCTGCTCGAGGACTCGCAGATCTCGGACGCGCTGAAGGAGGCCGGCGTGTCCGCCGCCCGGGTGAAGGCTGAGGTCGAGAAGCTCCGGGGAGGCGACAGCCGCCGCGTCGAGTCTGCGTCAGGGGACACCAACTTCCAGGCCCTCAAGACGTACGGCCGGGACCTCGTCGAGGTGGCGGGAAAGCTCGACCCTGTCATCGGGCGCGACGAGGAGATCCGCCGCGTGGTGCGCATCCTGTCGCGGCGCACGAAGAACAACCCCGTCCTCATCGGCGAGCCCGGCGTGGGCAAGACCGCCGTGGTGGAGGGGCTCGCGCAGCGCATTGTGCGCGGTCCCGAGCAACCTCCTCGACGTGCGGCTGGTGGCGCTCGACATGGGCGCGCTCGTCGCCGGCGCCAAGTACCGCGGCGAGTTCGAGGAACGGCTCAAGGCGGTGCTCAAGGAGGTGGAGGAGGCCGAGGGAAGGTGATACTGTTCATCGACGAGATTCACCTCGTGCTGGGCGCCGGGAGGACGGAGGGGTCCATGGACGCGGCCAACCTGCTCAAGCCAATGCTCGCCAGGGGGCAGCTTAGGTGCATTGGCGCGACGCTGGAGGAGTACAGGAAGTACGTCGAGAAGGACGCGGCGTTCGAGAGGCGGTTCCAGCAAGTCCTTGTGGCAGAGCCCAGTGTCCCCGACACCGTCAGCATTCTGAGAGGGCTCAAGGAGAAGTACGAGGGTCACCATGGTGTGAGGATTCAGGATCGCTCACTTGTCGTCGCCGCGCAGCTCTCGTCCAGATATATCATGGGTAACTACTCTGTTCTTTGGAATCTGTGGATATTAGATTCGTTGTCGCTGGTTAACTTTTTTTTTGACGATTTCGATCTTCTGTATACAGGTCGTCATCTGCCTGATAAAGCAATCGATTTAGTTGATGAGGCCTGCGCAAATGTGAGGGTGCAACTTGACAGCCAGCCTGAAGAGATTGACAACCTCGAGAGGAAGAGGATCCAGCTGGAAGTCGAGCTTCATGCCCTCGAGAAGGAGAAGGACAAAGCTAGCAAAGCTCGGCTAGTTGAGGTGAGTGACTCGTCAATTGGTGGTCTTGATTTCTCTTTAATTTTTCTAATCCATGTATTGTAGTTGCTGACATGTGCAAAAACTGAAATCCTTTTCAGGTCAGAAGGAGTTGGACGATCTGAGGGACAAGCTGCAGCCCCTTCAGATGAAGTATCGCAAGGAGAAAGAGAGAATCGATGAGATCAGGACCCTGAAGCAGCGTCGTGAAGAGCTGCAGTTCACTCTGCAAGAGGCCGAGCGCCGAATGGATTTGGCCCGGGTGGCTGACCTCAGATACGGTGCTCTACTAGAGGTTGACGCCGCCATTGCTAAGCTAGAGGGTGAGACTGGGGAGAATCTGATGTTAACAGAGACGGTCGGCCCGGAGCAGATTGCAGAGGTACGGTTTTTACAAATAATTTACAATTTCCTTCACTTCTGGTATGTAAGAAATCGTGTATTGAGACAATGTTGCATACAGGTCGTGAGCCGCTGGACGGGCATTCCTGTTACTAGACTTGGCCAAAATGAGAAGGCGAGACTGATTGGGCTGGCTGATAGACTGCATCAGAGGGTGGTTGGACAGTTCGAAGCTGTGAATGCAGTTGGAGAGGCCGTTTTAAGGTCAAGGGCTGGTCTTGGACGGCCACAGCAGCCTACTGGTTCATTCCTGTTCCTTGGACCAACAGGTGTTGGTAAAACCGAGCTCGCCAAGGCTCTTGCTGAGCAACTGTTTGATGATGAAACCTGCTTGTCCGCGTTGACATGTCTGAATACATGGAGCAGCATTCAGTTGCCCGGCTTATCGGAGCGCCACCTGGGTATGTGCCTACTTGCCTAGTTCTATACTATGTTCACTACGACTGTGCAACACATTTGCATCCCGATTTCTGAACTCTTTGCGCGATTTCCTTTTGCAGTTATGTTGGTCATGAGGAAGGAGGGCAACTGACAGAGCAAGTGAGGAGGCGGCCATACAGCGTCATCCTCTTCGATGAGTTGAGAAGGCACATGTAGCAGTATTCAACACTCTGCTCCAGGTTCTCGATGATGGAGGTTAACTGACGGGCAAGGCAGAACGGTTGACTTCAGGAATACCGTGATCATCATGACATCAAACCTTGGCGCGGAGCACCTCCTCGCGGGAATGGTGGGCAACTCGATGAAGGTTGCTCGTGATCTGGTCATGCAGGAGGTATGTACTGCAATTACTTTTTTTTTTAGTATCACTTCATAATACGGTACTAACGGGTACTGTCTTTTGTTACCTGCAGGTGAGGAGGCATTTCCGTCCGGAGCTATTGAATCGTCTGGACGAGATTGTGATCTTCGACCCTCTGTCGCATGAGCAACTGCGGAAGGTTGCTCGGCTTCAGATGAAAGATGTGGCAGTCCGTCTTGCAGAAAGGGGCGTTGCTCTGGCCGTGACCGACGCTGCCCTGAATGTCATCCTGTCACTGTCTTATGATCCGGTATGTGAAAGTTTCAAATATCGTTCACTCGTCAGAGACTATTTTTAATTTTCTGCTCTTGTGGATTCTAACTAGGTGCCATGATGTTTGTGTCTTAACAGGTCTACGGCGCTAGGCCAATCAGGAGATGGATCGAGAAGAGGATAGTGACTGAGCTCTCGAAGATGTTGATCCGCGAAGAGATTGATGAGAACTCCACGGTGTACGTCGATGCCGTTATCGGCAAAGAAGAGCTGACCTATAGAGTTGATAAGAATGGAGGGTTAGTGAATGCGAAGACGGGACAGAGGTCTGATATCCTGATTCAGGTAGCTAATGGAGCTGTCGGGGGAGAGGCGGCGCAAGCCGTGAAAAGGACGAAGATCACGCAGGACGACGTGGATGACACCGAAGAAGAAATGAAGAATAGAAACCAGAACGATTGCTCTTTTAATGTAGTTTTTTAGAGGACGTGGTTGGCAGTTGTATCAACTGTTTTTTGTGGAAGAACCATGCAAATTTCCTGTCTTTGATGGTTCGGGTCTGTATCTATTTGAGACTGGAAGGGTCTGTTCGCTGAGAATGGGATGAAGTGGAAGCAAAGATAGATGCTCGTGATTTTTGTAACCGAGTTCAGCTCTGAAATTCTTTATGTCCCTAAATCACAACGTGCATTTGTTGGTTCCGATTTTTTTTCTTGTGAAAATATGAGCTGTCTCGCGCGATGGAAATAACAATTTGATAGAGGCGCCGAACCCAATCGATCATATTTTTCCAACATACTTCCTCCGCCTGAATACTTTTGTCCTAAGTTAAACTTATTAAATTTTGACAAATTTTATAGAAAAATGTACCAGCTAGCATTTATGACATCAAATTAGTACTAGATTCGTCTTGACATTTAGTTTCAAAATTTACTAATTTGATTGTATATGTTGTTATTCTTTTCTATAAAGTTGGTCAAATTTACAGAAGTTTGACCTAGAACAAAAGTTAGAAGTACACTCATTTGAGAAAGGCGGGACTAAGTTGTTCACTGATATCTTTTCTTAAGTTCAGAAGCCGCAGGTCAAAATAAAACTGACTAAATATTTGGAAAAGAAGTAGAAATTCACTTTGTCCTCCCAGATGCATATGCTCCCTTTACTGAAAAAACTCATTTCAACATTTTGAAATGTTTTCGAAAAAAATCCGCCTATACATCTCGATATTTTATATGCGCACATGAAGAATCGCGGGATATTTTTGTGCCATGTGTAGAAAAATAGAAAAATGTCATGTGGTAAAGCGTTATTTTAGCACTAATTTTTACTATATTTTTTACACATGGTATAAAAAAGTAGGGTTTTCGTGAAATCACTTTTGGATCATATATGATGTGAAGCTGTAAGGGTGAACAACATTTTTTTTCATTTTTAAACACGTTTAAAATGTATTTAAATAAAAGGTGCACACCGGAAGCAATAGATCATGTTAATGTGGGCCATGTGGCTAGTCTTGATGATATTTTTTCGATGAAAGGGTATACCTCTGCATCGATACAGGGTTAAGGGCATCTCCAACCGGAATGGGCAAATTGGCCCTCAAACTGTCCGCGGACACGTCCGGACGTGTCCGCGGACAGTGCCCGGACAACCCTCAAAATGGCCTCCTGCAGTCGTTGTCCCCAAATGTCAGCCCAAATTGTCCAGTCACTTGCATGTGATTAGTGTAGAAGGAGACGTGTCCGCGGACAGTGCCCAGACAACCCTCAAAACTGGCCTCCTGCAGTCGTTGTCCCCAAATGTCAGCCCAAATTGTCCAGTCACTTGCATGTGATTAGTGTAGAAGGAGAGATGAGAATAAAAGAAGGACATGGCATACAAACGTCACATTGAAGGGATGAACAGAAAAAGTGTTGTTTACAAGTCCACGACTCCGGCAAAAGGTTTTGCAAAGAGATGTCTCTATCAAGGAACTGACCGATGAGCGTGCACCTGTTTCAATCACCGAAGGAGAGACCATAGGTTTTCACCCTAAACGAGAAGTCCGAGCAATCTGCACGCAATGCCTTCACCAAAGAAGAGACGCGTAAACACAACTATTGCTAGGTACAAGCAATCAATGCAAGACCTAAAGTTTTCACCCATATCTCGAGATCCGATACTCTAAGAGTACCACCAAAATGAAGTCACCATGTGTTGAAACCCCGATGCCAAGCCAAACCCGCCATTCCTCTTACCTTCGATAACAAGCCAAGTTATCTTGGACCAGATGTCACTCATGGAAAGAAGTTTGGTGCAACAAAAAATACATGATGGTTGTACTTCCCTAACGAGGAGAATGAAGAGGGCACCTCTCCCCTCCCCATGTCTCTGCACGTCGAATACACCCGCTCTCTCTCTCGGTTCTGTACCTTCGAACTATGGCGGCAAATGTCTCCTTCTCATTGATTCGACTAGAGTAACCCATCATAAATATGAATGGTTTCGGCTCAGTGACAAGTCCATATGAGAGTCGAGCTCGATAACAATGGGTAGCTCTAAACTTCTTTGCTAGAATATATTGCGGGATCTAGATGGGAGGGGCTAGGTTTCAAGTGACTAAAACCTTAGGCGATGAAGGACGTGGCAATGACAACACCCAGAGGTACCGTACCCAAAGTAATCCTCAATGACCCCGCCTTCCACTCGCGTCGGTCTCGCTTGTCATCACAACATCTCTTAGGTGGTCCAAACAGCTGCAGAAGCCCACTACCAATTAGGGTTATGCCCGGGGTCATTTAGCATTGTGTAGGAATGCGGATGTTAAGCCTCTCATCCAAGAACCACTAGTTGGTGCAACGGAAATATCAGGTTAGTCTCCATTGAAGAAGAAAGAAAGAAAACAAAGAGAGAAGGAAAGGAGAGAAATTGAAGGAAAAGATTGAGACCATGTGAAAGTGCATCTTCCTCCTAATTATTTTTGGTGTTAATGACAACGCAATTATGGTTCTAATCATGTGTTTAAGTGTTTCAGGTTTCTACTATATCAACACATGTGAAGATTGGTTAAGAGAAAGCTTCTGAGCTACCGGTGCAGTTCTCTGCTCCAGGTAGCGGTATTACCGCTGTGCTCAGCGGTAGTACCGCCACCAGGAGCGGAGGTACCGCTGGAGAAAGCGGTGGTACCGCTCGTCCTCTGGTAGTACCGCAACAGGAATCTGCTCCCAACGGCCATATCTGGAGGAGCCCCTATTTAAAGACAAATCTTCTTCCTTAAAGGGTTAAGCTTAACCAACCTATCTCTCTCCATTAATTGCAAGATTCAATCTCCTAGATCTCCCACTCCCGCACTTAATCGCCATTAATCGCCTTGATACTCCACCTAGGGATTTCGAATTCCCCAATTCAATCTTTGTGGATCTTGTTTCTCCTTGGGTTGCTTGTAACCCTAGGAGACTTTGTGGGTCTTGAAGCTTGAAGCTTCGGGACATTGTTGGGAGGCTCCAACTCATTGTGGATTTCCCCGACCTTGGTGTATCGGTTTGGTCAATGCCTTCAAGTCGACCTCATAGTGGATGATCCAATCTCTCACGGGTGAAGCTCATGGACAATAGAGTGAGCACATCCGTGCTATTGGAGTGACTAGGTGGCTCCACGCTCATCCAACGTAGATGTACTTCCATTGGGAAGGAACTACAGGAATCATCTTGTGTGTCTACTTTGTGGTTACTTCTATCCTTCACTCGTTGCTTCCGTTGTGCTTTATATCTTTCTTGTATCACATAGGTTGTTATCATCTAGTTGCACATCTAGTCAACCTTGTTATACTTTCTCAAATCCCTAATTAAAAGAAAAAGATAAAATTTGGTAGTCGCCTATTCACCCCCACCTCTAGCCGACCATATCGTTCTTTCACCATGCACCAGGTATTTCCCACACAATTTTGAAGTCCAGATTCACTAACTTGTCTCTTTCAAGCTGTACTTCCACCAGTTTTGGTGAGATTGTTCCAACCCCTAGATATTGTGCCCCAAATTTTGTTGTTGCATCCAAGATCTGTGATATCTTTATGTATGAGATCCTCTGGTGGTCTCAAGAGAAAAACCTTTAAGCTCGGCCCGTGGTTATTCCCTCAAATTGAGGGTTTTCTACGTAAAAGGGTTGATGTACCAATGTGTGTGATTTTTACTATTGTGATGAAAATCTCTCTCCCCAAGACAAACACTATCACCCTAGGTGCGAGCTTCTCTCCCTAGGGAAGACACTGTCCCCTGAGGCAAGATTCACTCCCTAGATAGACACTGTCTCTCTCTGGGTGTGAGTTGAGAAGTGTGTTTTCTACTCCATATAATGCATATGTTTCCTTCCCACGAGAAACAATCCGTGAGGTAGTACACAAGTGGTGCTGAAATTATACATTGATTATGTTGTGTATTTTTCATATAATATTATGAGTGTGCTAATCTTCATTAAGGGATAATCGGTGTGCCCGGTTTTCCCAATACAGTGGCATGGGAGCTCAAGGTTGCTGCTCACAATGGCTTTCGAAGAAGGAGCCACCACAAGTGGCATGATAATTTGATTCTTCAAATTACTCATGATGGAAGACATCCTTTATTGTAACGATTTGTACGGGTCAATTGTGAAAGAGAAGGTACCAACGGATATCATAGAAGAAGAATGGAGATTGTTGAACCGAAAGATACTAGGTATAATTCGAGTGTACATCAAGCATAATATATTGCACCATGTTAGAAATGACACAAATGTGTATGAGATGTGACAGAAGTTGGAGTCTATATATGATAGGAATACAAGTAGAACAGTGTGCATGAACACTTGAATGTTTTCTAGTGCCATATAAATATGAAAGTCAACTCCGAGGATGAGTTGAAATTAAGTATTGTCGCTGCTGAGTTCCATGCCTGATAGTTGGAATAGGATGTTGTGTTAGTTAGAAATTTACCTCCTTCATGGGAAACTGACATTGGAGAGGCTGAAGAATAGCATGCTGAATGAAGAAGCCAGAAAGAAGAAAAGGGCAACAAGTTCTTCCTATGATGCGTATGTTACTCCATCCCATGATAAATGAGAACCGTAGACGCAACCAAGGCAGATTTCAACAACGCAAAGATAAATCAAGGGGGATATCAAAAAGTCAACAGAGAAAATGAGCTACTTTCTTTTATGGTGGCAAGCCGAATCACATAAAGAGCGAATGTAGAAAATACCAATGCTCCCCTCAGGAGTTAGAGGGAGATATCGGTTGGGTATGCTCCTCATATGGGTTGTGGGAAGATGACCATTTGAAGCCTCTTAGCCAGCCCAAACAGGTGCAGTATTCCACTATCCATTAGGGTTATGACCCAGAATCATTAATGACTTTTCAAATAAGGGAAGTGAAAGAGCATCTCCATGCTATAAGTGTTTTAATGTTTGTTGACAACCCAATTAGAGGTCTAATATGTGTGCTAAGTGTGTGTAGGAATATCTCTATACTTTGCGTGCACAGATTTTATTCCAAGTTGAAGAAGGGCTGATTTTACTGGTTCAGCCGGTACTACCGGGTCCATCCCGGTACTACCGGGTGACCCCGGATTTTTGCCGTGCGGCTGGTGCCGGGGCCAGTACCGCATCTCCGGAGGGCGCTCTGGACTCGTCGCATTTTCACCCGGTAGTGGCGCGGTACTACCGCGAAGAGAGTACTACCGGACCAGGAGGTCCGGTACTACCGATGTGCGCCTGGGAAGGAAGCTTTGACTGGTCTTCTAGTCGTCTCCGGGTCAACGCCGGTCGGTACTACCGGGTGAGGCCCGGTACTACCGATGCGGGCAGTTTTTTGCTGCCAACGGCCATAATTCGGGAGGGGTATTTATTCCCCTCCACCTACCTTGGGATGGTGAGCTGGCCCAAAATTGAAGACCTCCATTATTGCAAGCTCAAGAATCACTAGATCTCCCAATCCCTCCACCCAAACTCGTTGATATTTGGAGGACTGAAGGAGAAGGCCCCGATCTACATCTTCATCGAGCCGATTTACTTTTCCACCTCATTCACTTGGGGGACCATTTGTAGGGTTTCCCTTTGGAAAACCTAGCCCCTGGTTGTACTCACTTGATTGTGTTTGTGACAGATTGTAGCCGTTCGGGAGCCCCCAATCCAGTTGTGGGTTGTGCCCCAGATTGTTGTTGTAAAGGCTCCGGACTCCGCCTTGAAGGTTTCCGATAGTTGAAGGTGAACCAAACCTTTGTAGTGCGTTTCATCGGAGAAGAAGGTGAAGCCTTTGTGGCCGTTAAGTCATTGTGTTGACTCACACCTCTCCAACGAGACGTACTCTCCAAAAAAGGAGGAACTCGGAATACATCCTTGTCTCCGCGTGCTTTCACTTCGGTTACCTCTATCCTTGTTATTGCTTTTACTTCGTGTACCTTGCTTAGTCGCTAGCTTGTCATATAGGTAAATTCACCGTAGTTGCATATCTAGAGAATTTACCTTTTGTGCACCTATTCACCCCCCCTCTAGGTGTCATACGATCCTTTCAATTGGTATCAGAGCATCGGCTCTCTTGTTGGGCTTAACCGCCCAAGAGAAGTATGACACTAGGAGAGGTGCCCACGGAGGGGCAAGGTACTTGGACATCCATGGCCGATCTCAAATCGATGGAAACATCTTTGTGATCGTCCATGGATATCCAATTTGGTGAGATACGTGACTTGCTCACAAAACTCACTTGTACCAAGCCCCCCTGGAGACTCTCCCTATAGAGGACCCCCTTTCTTCCGAGACGGGTGATTCCGATAAAGAAAAAGGGGAAAAGAAAGGGGATGCAGAATCTGACCCTAAGAAAACCACTTCATCCCCAACCAAGCCGGAAGGTGGGAGGCCGGAGTACCATGCAGTTCCCCTTTTGTACTCCCCGACCCACCTATCCATCATGCTCGCATAAACCCTTTAGGTCCACCACCTAAGCTTAATGCATTGGCTTTTACTACTTGGCAACACTTAATGAAATCTCATATCAACAGCTCCTCTATTGAGCTTTGGAGGATCATTCAAGTGGGATACAAGGCCGTGGATCCTAACAACTTGACAATAAGAGAAGTGGCGGATGCTCAACTCAATGCCTCCCACTACAGGAATCGAGGTATATTGCAACAAAATTTATTGCTACAACTATCTTTCGTTGCCATAAAATGCGATATTACCACAAAATTTCATTTCATGGTAAAAGGAGCAACATATTGCCACAATTTCGTTTCGTCGCGGCAAGTACTCCTTTTATTGCAATAGAAGCCACGTATTGCCACAAGTTATATCAGTGTTGTAATATGGTAGTGATATTGCGACAGTTGTGCCGCGTTGCGTAAATTAGTCATTTTGTTGCAATAGAGACTATGTATTGTAACAAAGTAAATCTTTGTGGTAATATTCGGACATATATTACAACAATTCTGACTTCTGGCGCTAGCCATAGATATTGTTGCAAAAAAAATGACTTCATATTGCAACAAAACATGTATTGGTTGTAACATGATGACTTTTTGCCTCAACTTCATTGTGTTGAAATAACTATTACATATTGCGACAAATTGTGCATCCATGGTAATATGTACAACATATTGCAACAATCCCCTATCGTTGCGAAAAAGGAGCAAGATATTGCAACGATATTCTTTACAGTGTCTTATCGCTCCTGTTCTTTTCTTTATTTATTATATGTTTTCTCACTATCTGATTAAAGGGGTGTGCTAGTTTATAGAGGTATTAAGACATTTGGTACCACAACTTGCACCTAAATTGTGTTTGAGCAGGCCGCCCATTTGGGACCTCACTTGACTTTTTAGTGTCAATATTTAGCCACGTTGCAAAAATGTCGCGGATTTTCGCCACGGATTGGCAAATCAAGAAAAAAAAATCCACGACATTTTAGTGTTTTCGTCACTGATGGCTGTCTCGAGAAAGCCCATATATAACATCCCAAAAAATTGCAAATTTTGGGATGTTACATTACTTAAATAAGTGTTTGAAATATTGAAGGATTTGAAACTTTTTTGTGGACTTGCTTCAAACTTTTCTCAAACCTTGATCCAAGAAATTTAAGAGTGGATTAACATGACTATACAAAATATAAATCTTGGTTTGGAAAGTTCTAAACATGTTTAACCTATGAATTTGATTTAATTTGTATTGTGGTTGTATTTGATACTTTTCTGAACATGTTTGAACTAAATTATGAGAGGGAATAACATGACTTTCTCAATATAATATTTTGTAAGTGATTTCAATGTAGTACCCTTTTGCATATTTTGATCTTCCAAAAACTTATGGTTTTTTAATAAACCCTATAATTTTATTTTAGGGGTTTATTAAGACCTATACGCATATTTCATAATCAAGATTATTTTATGAAACTAAACCTGAGTACATAGTATAATTATTGAGACCATTATAATTATTTTGTTTTATTGTATTTTTCTTATTTTTGAAAAGGATTGACAATCATTCATGTCACATTCATTTTCCTGTGATTAGTTAATTACTAAATAGAAAAGAAGTTTAGAAATTCAGGAAAATTATTTCGGCCTAATCTAGCCCAACTCTCTCCTCTCTCATCCGAGTTGGGCCAGCCCACTCTTTCTCTTTTTTTTCTTTTATCCCTCCGTGTATTTTCTTGTTGGGCCGCGGGTGCGCATGGCCCCATCTTTCTCGGCCGAACGGACCAAATCGAGCGCTCGCTCCCTGGTCGTCTTCTTCCTCTGAACGTACATGTATCGTCCATGGCTGTTTCTCTTCCCCTCCCAATCCCACTAAATATAGTGACCTTTTCTCTTCGGTTCCAATACAAAAGATGTTCATAATGTCGTGGAGGTTTCATTCAGGGAAATACATTCCCACTTAGAGATCTTAAATGCCCAAACCGAATCGGTGCTCCGAATGCCACCGATTGAGATTCGTCTCCCTATCTATCTCCTCAGTCTATAAAAGGAAGACCCGAGCGCGTCAGTTCGGGCTACACATTCTCTTCCGACACTTTGGTTCACAAATGTTTCCCCGATATGCTCTGTGCAGCCCATACCAACCATGCCAACATCAGCTCCAAAATCGAGTTCGTCGCTAGATCCCGTCGCCCTCGATGATCTTCCCGGCAATAACCTGGGCCAGAAGACTCCCAAAGACAAGATCTACCTAGAAGACATTGTGGTGCGTTGTATTGTCTCTGTTGGCCGCGCCATCAACGTCGTCGAAGGCTGCCGCCGGAGCAGGTCGCACTCCTGCCGTCTTCAACAACCAAATCACGACGTTCGCCTAGTCCCCGCGTACCTCTACATCAACTCAATCGACTACTTCTCAAAGCCCATGATCATCTACGCCATCGTCTTCGACCACGTCGAGCCTTGTCGCCCTCATCTTACTCGACATCGCGCATTCTTCGTTTCATTGTTGAGAAGAACTTCAAATCCTTGAACGGATGTACTCACAAAAATCATTCCAAACTTCTAGATAACTTTGTTCATTTTATTTTGATTAACATGATGCATGTGACCTCTTATTAATCCAAAGTAATAGAACTTTGAAATTCCGTATATTTTAATTATTAACTCTGAATCAATTGATTCTTTTTGCATCGGATTCATATTGAAATTATGCATCAAGTGGCATCATAATATCTTACTTTCCAATTTTAGAATATGCTGAAAGTCATATGATGCATCAAACCGTTATTTCTAATCTTGACCATTAAAGATCATTGATTATCTTCATATCTATGCCGTCATAATATTCAGACTCCAAACTCCCATGGTCAACATTGTTTTCCATACCAAGATTCACACATGTGCACAATATGGGCGAATTATCACAAACTATGCCATGATTATGGTCATGACCTAGCTCATTTGGCCTGAAAGTTATGAATCTTCTTACACGACAACTCTTTTATGATAACACTTTTTAAAATAAAAATTTGTATTGCAAGTTAATGATTTTCCTTATTAATAGTACACTAAAAAGGAACATTCTCGCGGGATTTTCATTTTTTGAACTTTTCTCGATTTATGTGTTTTTTTCTCAAAAGAGGGTCAAATTTGGTCGCGTGACCATTCATAACCAATGTGTGAATTTTGCGATCTTTTGGGCGGTATTGCATAGAATCATAGTATACTATGTTTATATAATTTTTCTATAATCTTGGGACCAAACTATAACACACTTGTAGTTTAAATTAATATAATAACGGTAAATTACATTAAACTCTTTAATGCATGTAATATAGCTAAAAAACTCAAAAAGTTATACCGGCCGGTAATCATCCATACAATGTGGTCTAGTTTGAGTTACAAATGGTGTGGTGGCATTTTGCACGGTATTTTTGGTAGTTGTTTCATAAAAAATCCTGTTTTTCGTACTTAGAAAATGAAAAATGGATTTTTTTGGTAAAAATGTCAAAATCTTCCTTCACCAATATTGTTTGCCATGCCAAAATGTACACATGTGCATAATGTTGGCAAATTATCACAAACTATGGCATGTTATATATGGGTGTGGTGGCCTCCTCCCGATCTCGCTCCCTCGATCTCCTTTCTTCTCGCTCCCCTCGATCCACGCGCATACACGATCGGCCTCCATCCCCTTGTGCGCTGCCGCCCCATCCTGGCGATCTCGACCCCGCCCGCGCTCCAGCTAGCCTACGGGTGCACCGCCGCTCCCCATCCTCGGACGTCGCTCCTGGCCGTCCCCGACCCCGCCCGATTCCAACTCCCCATTCTCCGGTTCTCCCCCAGCCCAAACCTTAGCCCTAGCAGGTCACCTTGACCGGTAGCGCCGCGCCGCCGCCACGAATCAATCCATCAAGCAGCCATCTACCTCCCTTCCTCGCCGGCTCCTTCTCGCCTCTGCCCTGTCCCTCAAGTCGCCACTCCCTAGATCTTGGCTGTCCTCAACTCTGTTTCTCTCTCCTCAGATCGAGCCATTAGGGACTTCGGCTGCACCTCGGTGGTCACGCATGGTGCAGGCAAGCTCCGCCCTGGAGCGGAGGAAGGGGCCTACATCCGTTGGACTGCCGTGCGTGGAGCAACTCCATGGCCGACCACAGCTCCCAAGGCCGAGGTCGACGAGTCATGGTGGTGTGACTTCGGGCTGCGCCTCTGTATCGTGCACTCGTCGCCCAGGTTTGTCCTCCCTATCGCCTGACCCGCGTCTGGTTCAATCTTAGCCTAGAAGCCCGATCAATCCATGCCATCACCGCCAAATATCCTATGAAGGCCCTAAATCGTGGTCCTACCACAAATTGATTAGTAAATGGATGTTTGCATCTGGCTGATGTAGTACTTTGCATAGTTGTACTCTTTACATACTTCCGATTCAAACTTAGCCTTGTGGATGTTGAATCTAAGTTTAATCTGAGTGTTTCCCTTTATATTTTGATTTTTGTGGTGACTGTTAGGTTGATCTCCTCCCGTGTGACCCAACGGTCACACCGGACCCTTGACCACGCCCTGATCGGGGGCGTCCAGCCGTACACTGGTTGGTGGGCCCCTGTCGCGCTGCGCTATACAGAGTGGTAGGGGCCGGCGGCACACCTCACGAGGTTAGTCGTGCGCCGTCACACCCCACCTACAAACCCTAACCGATCTAGGTTGCGCAGAGAGCGACGGGAAGTACCACCACCGCCGCCACTCACTGCCATCGCCAGTTCGCCACTGCCGTGCTCACCTCCGTCCACCATGGCCGGAGCCACGGCATCCTCTGAACCCTCACAGGGAGAAGGTACAGCACCTCCTCCACCTCAGCATCTACTCGATCGTGTTGATTTCGATTCTAACATTGGTATCAGAGCCTCGTAAGGCTTAGATTGATTCGAGTAGAAAAAGAACAGAAAAGGATCCCCTCCCGTATGAACCCTAATTCAAAAAGGGGAAAAAGGAAACTCACCGGAGACGTCTCGGGCTCACCGGCAAAGCAGCGCCGCCGTCATGGCCGCGCCTGCCCCTCTCGATCTCGATGCGCACCTTCCGGGGCATCTGGGAAGAAGGGCTCGGGCAGTGGGGGGGGGCACCGCCTCCGCCACGGCCGAAAGGAAAAAGATCCCCTTCGGGGGCAAAGACCGCACCACCGACCCTCCGTCGCGCGCCGCCAGCTGAGCCGCTTGACAGCGGTGCGCCCACCCTCGGGTGCACGCACGCGCCGGCAAGAGGGCCAGCGAGGGGCGCCGCCGTAGCCGTCTTCTCGCCGCTGCGGGCTGTGGGGAGAGGTGGGCGAGATGGGAGGAAAAGAGGGGAAAAAGGGAGGCGCGTGACGCGGGGAGCACGGCGCGGTCGCGGCCGCAGCGCGGCGCAGCCATCTCCGGCGTGCGCGGCGGCCGGAATCGCGCAACACGGCGCCGCCGCTGCGGGCGCGAGAGAAACAGAGAGGGGGTCGGAGGAGTGCGGCTAGGGTTCGGGGCGGGGACGGCGTCGCCGTTTTGATCGCGCGAGAAGCACGGAGAGCCGTCAGATTGAATCCGACGGCCAGAGCGAGCGCCGCGGTAACCCTAGCAGCGAGCGGGCCAATGGGCCAAAAAAGAGGCAGGCTGTGGGCCGGATGGGCCGCGAGCTGCGTCGCCGCGTGCGGCAGCTGGCGCTGACGGGCCGTGGGCCGCGATTATGCGCTGCGCCGCGCGACAGATAGTGAAAGGCCGTGGGCCTCGTGTTTTTTCGCACGAAAAGAATAAATGTGTTTTTTTTTCATGTTTTAGTCATGTTTTAATTGTTTTTTTTTCTTTCTGTTTTTCCTACTCAATTTTATCCAACGAAAATTTGTTTAGGAAACAGAAAAGAGAAAAAGAAATACTTGTTAAAAGTATAAAAGTTTATCATTTTTTTTATTATTATAATTTCCGCTGCAAATAGTTAAAAGTAATTGCTTAAAAAGCAATAAAGTGATAATTAAATTTTAAAGATGTGATAAAGTGAATATTAAAGTTCATGGAATTTTTATTTCATGTTTTCCGCTGCAAATAGAGAAATGTGCTCTTTTAAATTTAAAAGGTCAAAAGAATTAAAAAGTAAGAATTAAAGGAGCGTGTTAAAGTGTTTTTAGTAATGATTATGATTATGTTATTTTATGACCAACGTTGTTAATAATATAATCATGATTTGTTAATAATTGAACAGTGCAAAGTTTGTGAAATACAGAGAATATATTACAGTTTCTGCTGTAAAGTAAAAGGACTCTCCTCTAATTAAATTGGAACCAACGGGAAAATTTAATTAGAGAGGAGGAAAAGAGAAATACTTGTTTAATAGATTAATTATGGTATTGTTATTTTCGGACCAACGTTGATGATAGCAGTACTATAATTATATGAGTTCTATAGTCAAAGGGCTAGATCTCTGATAATTTTGCATGAAAGTGATCAATTTTCAGAGAAAAGATAAAAGATCAAGAAATGCTCTTGAACTATAGAAATATGTATATTTCATGTTTCCGCTGAAATAGAGTTGATGATAATGTTAATTTCCAAACAGAGTTCTTTATTGCATTAGAAATATTATCATCATGTTGTTTATGAGTTTTATACATTGATTCTATTTCTGCCCAACGGTGATGTAGAATTAGTGTAAAAAGATGATGTTTTATTCTAATTCTGTCCAACGGTGATTTAGAATATAGAAGAAAGTTTTAAAGATTTAATGTGCATATTTTTAACCAGACCAACGTAGGGTTATTTTTATGCTCATTATTGTTTACTATTATTGAACATTTTCTCAGACAAAGATTCTCATGTTTTCATAAAGTGAGAGAGTATGTTCTCTCTAAAGAATGACTGCAAAAGAAAAAGAATTCTTGGATGTTAATCCAAGAGTACAAATAGATCATCGAGAGTCTTGTTTGACAAATGTCTTTCATGTACTCTCCATGCAGAAAACAAATAAATCATTCAGAGTTTTGTTTAACGAATTTCTTTCATGTACTCTATGTGAAGAAATTTTTTAAACGAGCAACATGAATGCTTAATTTGACTAACGTTGGATTAAGCATGTGTAAAAGAGTATTCAGATTTATTTCTGAATTTGATGATTGAATATGCAGTCTAAAGAGCCAATTGTGGCATCTGTGTCTCTTAATTACCCGCATGACGGGAAAAGACGATAATAATACCCACGTGGTGGGAAAAGTCTGGGAAAATACCCGCATGGCGGGAGAAAATTTTGACAAAGGACTTATCCTGTATGACAGGAAGAAGATGTGATGACTCATGTGTTTTTATATCGACCGCACACTTGTGTATCATAGTTATAAAACACTTAATGAGTCAAAAGAGAATAAAGTTACAAATGAACCTAAAGATAAGAATGTTATGCAAGTGTGACTTGCAGTACCATTGAGAAAGAACTCTTGTGAGTTTTGAAAAGGAATGAGGAAAAAGTACTCCCATACATTAAAAGACAACTTCATTTTGAATGAAGTAGATAAAAGATAACTTCATTTTGAATAAAGCAGATAATCAAAGTTTCGAAATTGTGGCAAAAGGTTCTTGCCACATTTCGAGGGGGAGATAGAGAATGTTACAGAATAAACTCCCTAAGTGATCTATGATGAATTGTGATCGTCTGGGGAGTACGACGGTCATAATAATGATACCCCTAAAGTAAAGAAATAGATGATTCTTGGATATTTTACAGCTCCGAAAGGAGACTAAGGACGGTACTCAAAGTGCCATAAAGAAGACAGATTGACAGGTTAACAGAATAAACCCAAATAAAAAGGATTAAGGATACACCATTTTGGAGAAAATGGAGTAATCTGGGGGAGCATGGTATGAACATACCTAAGGCTCGAATAGATTTTATCTGGGGGAGCTTGTTGCTTTATAATAGAGATGAACAAGTAAACATGGATCTTGTGATTTAGGTCCTTGTAAGAGCTATTGCCTTTTGGCGATAGAAGACTACAGAATTAATTCTCTAGGCAATGACAGAGCAACAACATCCCCATATGAGAAAAACAGATGACTATAAAGTCTATATCAGAGAAATTTAAATGAAGGTTGATCCCACCTCATTTACAGAAATTATAAGCAGCGCTCAATCAATTTTGACAAGTGTCTACTTGTCTTAATGATTAGAGACTATGTGAATCCCGACGATGTTTGGGACTCATAAGTAATTTCCAATGGAGCCAAAACAGTAGGCTATAAAGGGTCTACAACACCAATGTGACTCCAAAGGAAATATGTAAAAAGCGATTTTAAATCGAAAGATTTGCGCTAAGAGAATAAACAGATTATAATGAGTGCTAATGGCACATAATGATCTGAGTTACATCAGATGAAAGTAAAGATCACAAGGGATCTTATGGACTAGAGCAAGTCTCTAGAATCAAAAGTTATTTTGGGTTAAAAAAATGAGAGGACAATCGCATTTGTGCAAACTTATAGAATGGGAAATTCATTCCCTAATCCTGTGTATGTGGATGATATCCTACTTGCTAGTGGTGATGTCAATCTACTACCGGCAGAGAAAAGAAGTTCTTGTCCTCAAAAGAGTATTCTCGGTAGAGTGTCTGTCGTTAAAAGTATCGAGATTTACTAAGAAAAGAAGAAAAGGGGTATTAGAAATATCGCATGGACATGCTGAGAAGAAGTCTCTAAAGCATGCACGTCGAGAAAACCTACGCCTGTTCTTATTGTCAAGGGTAATGGAATTGGGAACTTTAGTGTTCCAAGAGATAACATAGAACAGATCAAATGGATATGGTACCATGTGCTTCCGCTGTTGGTTGCTCAATATTACCCTGACAATTCATGTATCCGGGTTGTTTTGGCAATGTCCAATCCAGATATAGATCACTGGAATGGAATCAAAGATATTGGCCTCATGCTAAAAGAAACAAGTGCTCTCAAAAGGTTGTGAGTACAAAGATAGATCTATAAGAGTGCTCTCAAAAGGTTGTGAGTACTCTGAAAGAATTTGTGAAATGTATAGCGAAATCCACAATTGTCGCTAAATTTTCACATTTGGAGTTTTTGTGTGGAAAATCTCCAAAGAATTAAAGTTTTGACATCAATGTGATGTAAAGATATGTTATAGCATCATATGAGGCTGAGGGATAGGCAAAATGGTTAAGAAACCTGTACCCGGAATTGATAATGGTTGACAACAGCAATAACCATTAAGTAATTCACTCCTAAGACAACGAGTCAAGTGTGGTGCCAAACACATTGACACAGAGTTATACGTTGTAAAGGAGAGAGTCCGGAATTATGTTGAAATGCTTGGAGCATAAGAGGAATAGATAAAAGAAACACACAAGTGTTTGCAGATCTGCTAATTAAAGGCTTACCGCCCAGTGTGTTTTGGAGAACACATAGTCGACATGGGTTTATGGTATAGTCTATATTATTTCGGACAATAAAGAGGCCCAAAGTAACAGAATTTGTTTCAAAACAGAGACGTATATTGTAGCTGTCTGATTCTATCGGCAATTGAGCTGTGACGATAAACATGCTCTATGTACTGATCTGTGATGAAACGAGTAAAGCGAAAAGTATATAGTTAAAAGTAAAAGTTGAGATCAAGGGGGAGAATGTTAGGTTGATATCCTCCCGTGTGACCCAACGGTCACACCGGACCCTTGACCACGCCCTGATCGGGGGCGTCCAGCCGTACACTGGTTGGTGGGCCCCTGTCGCGCTGCGCTATAAAGAGTGGTAGGGGCCGGCGGCACACCTCACGAGGTTAGTCGTGCGCCGTCACACCCCACCTACAAACCCTAACCGATCTAGGTTGCGCAGAGAGCGATGGGAAGTACCACCACCGCCGCCACTCACTGCCATCGCCAGTTCGCCACTGCCGTGCTCACCTCCGTCCACCATGGTCGGAGCCACGGCATCCTCTGAACCCTCACAAGGAGAAGGTACAGCACCTCCTCCACCTCAGCATCTACTCGATCGTGTTGATTTTGATTCTAACAGTGGCGACTTGACATGTAACTGCCATGGTCTGTTTCAGTTGCACGAGATAGCACAAATTATCTTGCATGACTTAGCTCTGGCATGCCACCGAGATCTTAAGCAGCATCCAAATTTAATGGTATCACAATAGACTTTACTTCCATTTTCAATAGACTTTACTTTACAAGTAGATATGTCATGCAAATCCTACAAACTTGGTCTTACAATTATTAAAATTATGGTCAATTTATCCAGGAAAGAAACATGTCGATTGATGCTTTGCATGGTGAAGACATCCCTGTTTCAAATGCTGGTTAACCGAACCAACAATGGAATTGCTCACCAAGACCCTGTAACGAGGTGCGCATCGGCGAGCTGCTTAGGACCTCAACGGCATTGCCGGCACCATCGCCGTCAAGGTATCGTTGTGATCCATATCCTCCTTCTGTTGTGAGAATTATGTCTTTAAATAATGACCTTATATTGTTGAACTACAGGACACCTACGAGACTGGTTCAGAAAAACAGTGAGTTAAAGGATGAGGTACGGTCACTGAAGGTACACTTTTTTTACTGTTTTTTTTACTGAAGGTAAACTCATCTTGCTAACTAAGTTTTTCACTATTTGTGTGGAGTACGACTATGCATTGTGAATTTGTGATGTTCGCTCTATCTGAAGAAACTCCTTATATTGGTATTGCACTATTCTTTCTCTTGAATTAGGCATCGCAAAGTCAGCACCAATTTCATCTAAATTATGGCCTGAAATCATGCACGCCACTATTACTGCTTATTGTTTACTCTCTATTTTTGGTCGGATTCACTACTCAGTGCTCACTCTCTGTTGTTGGTCGATTCTATTGTGGCAGAGACAACGCGGTGCTTGACGATGGGGTGCTGGGGCAGAAGCAATTGGATACTTTGAGCTAGAGCAGATGGGATGCGGTGCTTGGCGGCCAGATGCCAGAGCGCGAGAGATGCTGGAGCAGAGACGATGCCGGATAACGAATGTGGCGATCGATCAGCTGGATCAGACGACGGACTAGTTTAGCATAGTTCAAATTCATGTATCAAGGGTAGAAATGTCCAGTCATTACATTTGCTTGTCCGCTTTACTTTTTTGCAGGATCCAAAGAACTAGCTAGACTGTACTTGATCACAGACTGTTTAGTCTCGGCACTTAATTAGGATTGCTAAATTATATTTGAGTTTCGTTTGATGGATATTTGCTATGAGAATTATGTTTTTTATGAATCTACACATTATATGTATGGTTTTGAATATTGTAATTAAATGCTTGTATTTTTTTTTGCGGTTACAATAGGCTATTGCCACAACCCACTTTTGGTTGCGATAACTGTTTGGCGCCACCAAACTAAGTTTCGTTGAAATAGAGTATCGCCTCTAAAAGATTAAATGTTGCATTTTTCTGTTACGACGACTAGAATGTTTGTTGTCATAAGTTAATGCCACAAGCGTAGCAGTTCGTGGTAAAATGCTAATGCCACGAAAACAAAGATTGTTGTTGTAGTTTCTTGCCACGATTGACTATTGCCACGGAAGAGGATGCACCACGAAACGAGCGCAGTTGGCATAGGTTGTTGCCACAAATGTCTATCGCCACGAGCTATCAATCGCCACGATTAATTGCATGTTGCATTAAACCTATCTCCACAAACCAAATTGTGGCATTAGGTGAGTGCTGCCACGGGAAAAAATGTGGCAACTTTCGATGTGACTGTTGCAATAGCACGCTTTTATTGCCACAATTGTTTTTTCGTGGCGATAACCTATTACCATGCGTCCAATTGCAACGACTGCCAACGAAAGTTGTTTCGTGGCAATATGTACCTATTGCCACAAATCAGCATGTATTACGACAAACGATTTTGTTGCAATAGACCCGAATCCTTGTAGTGTCCGCTCTTCACATGCTTGAACTTGCCATTGGAGAAAAGGATCTTTATCACATCCAACATCTCACCACCGCCAAAGAAGCTTGGGATTGCCTATCTGAGGTGTTCCTTGGGAATGAGAGTATGAAGAGGAATAGATTTGATGCTTTGAACAATGAGGCCGAAGGCTTCTACATGCTTGATAGTGAAACTCATGAAGAGATGTATGGAAGACTCAAGACCCTTGCCCAAACCTTTTATAATGTTGGGGCAAAGTATGTGGATGATGCTTGGATCAAGAGGAAGTATGTGAATGCTCTCATGCCCTTTGAGCCCGTTGGCTTGAAGGCTCTACAAGGAATACACAACTACCTCCAAATGACATCAAATGAAGTTATGCAAGAAATGCAAGCCTTCAAGGTTGCCACCAAGAATGCTCAAGACAATCGTGCTAGGGCCATGGAGATGAAACAAGACTCCTCACTTGCTTTGAAGGCCAAAGTGGTGAGCCTAAATAATGATGTGGAAACTGAGAAATGTCCAAGCAACATTCTCCCGATGATCTCCAACAAGCCTATCATGATCACTTGGCTCTTGCTTCAAGAGCATTTTGGCGTGACCAGGCCAAGGCAAAGGCTCAAGTTGATCTAAAGAACAACCCAAGTTTAAAGAAGGAGTTTGCAACAAGAACAAAGACATGCTTCAATTGTCATGACAAGTATCACTTCATCAAAGATTGCCCCTACGAGAATAGAAAATAACATGGTGGAAGGCTTGTCCCCAAGGGCCAATCAAAGATGATACAAAAGAAGCCTTTTGTCAAGAAGAATCCATTCTTCAAGAAAGCACCAAGAATTGTGTTGATGACTCAAGAAGAGTATCCTTCTGATGATTCCGAAGAAGAAGAAACCACTCGTGAGGTGGCCGCATTATCCATCAACACCGCTCGTTGCCTCATGGCCAAAGTTACCGAGGTATCGTCTTCTACTCCCAAGACTATGCATGAAATGGATGATAACTCTAGTCTTGTGATTAAGAAAGAACTTGTTTCTTTCAATACTTTTGTGGCTAACTTGCAAGGTGAAACTAAGAAGCATGTTGAGACTCTCATGAGCCAACTTGGTGCAGCTGAAGACCTTCTTGATGTCAAGGGCAAAATTGAGAGAGAGGACTCTCTTACCATAGCTTCCTTGAAAGCTTCTCTTGATGAAGAGAGTGATTATAGAATTACTCTTAAGCAAAGACTTGAGTCCCTTGATGATAAAAATAATGAAATAATTGCTAAAATAATTAAGGATAGAGACCATGTTTTTGCTAAATATAAAGTGAT
The DNA here is from genome assembly GCA_947311845.1 of Poa pratensis. NCBI lineage: Eukaryota > Viridiplantae > Streptophyta > Magnoliopsida > Poales > Poaceae > Poa > Poa pratensis. The sequence continues at coordinate 41,454,107 of CAMZMU010000027.1, forward strand.
TAAAAAGGAGAAAGCCGAATTTGTGGTTGCTAATGCTAGACTCCTTGAGGATATGGAGAAACTTGATAAGGCTCACAAGGCCTTGGAAAGTACTCACTCTCTTCTAGTCAAGTCTCATGAGCAACTTCAAACTCAACTTTCTAAATATAACTCACCTAGCACTCCTACTTCTTCATGTGATCATGCAAATGTTATTGAGGAAAATGCTAGGTTGAAGGTTGAGCTTGCCAAGGCCATTAGTGCCAAGACCTCAATTCCCAAAGGTAAAGAAAAGGTTGTTGCTCAAGTTGTTGAGCAAAAGCAACACAAAGGGAAGGAGGGTCTTGGTTATGTTGCTGAGGCAAAGAAGAAGAAGAGCAACAACAAGGCCAAGCCCGCACAAACCAAGACTCCCATTGCGAGTGGGAATGCCACTAGGGGCAAGACCACTCGTAGTGACTTTGCGGGAGATGCTAACCCTCACTACATTCTATATGTTGATTATTATGGTGATGTTTATGCAAAATATGTTGGTCCTTATGATGGATATGTTGCTCGTGCTATTTGGGTTCCTAAGACCCTTGTTGCTAACCAAAGAGGACCCATTGCAAGATGGGTACCTAAAATAAAGCAATGATTTCTTGTAGGAATATGCTTTCGATGGGTCGAAATGGGTGGTTGATAGTGGATGCACTAGTCATATGACCGGAAGCAAGGAGATCATGACGGAGTTGGGACCAAATATAAATCAGTCATCCGTCTCCTATGGTGATAAATCAAAAGCGGAGGTAAAGGGCCTCGGCAAGGTGGTAGTTGCAAAGGATATCACCCTTGTATATGTCTTGCTTGTCGAGTCCCTTGGTTACAATTTAATGTCCGTTCGTGCACTTAATAAGATGAATTTTGATGTCCATTTTATTATTGATATGGTGGTACTCTTGAGGAGCAAGACTCTAAAGGTCATGTTCGTTGGATATGTTGAAAATGAGTTGTTTGTGGTGGACTTTTCGGGGTCAACCAACACTCAAGCAATATGCCTATTTGGAAAGGCCGATGTGGGGTGGTTGTGGCATCGCCGCTTGTCCCATGTCAACATGAGAACTTTGCAAAGTCTTCACAAGGGTGGCCACATTCTTGGACTAAAAGATAATGTTTCTTTTTCTAGAGATCGTGTTTGTAGGGCTTGTGTTGTAGGAAAGATGCAGGATTCTCCCCATCCAAGCAAGACCATCATTTCATCAAAGAGGATATTGGAACTTCTTCATGTTGATATCTTTGGTGCCGTTCCTCAACCGAGTTTGGTGGAAGAAGTATTGCTTGGTGATTGTTGATGACTATTCAAGATTTACTTGGGTTTATTTCTTCAAGTCGAAGGATGAGACTCAACAAGCCGTCATCGACTTCTCCAATGAAGTTCAACGCCAAAACAATGTCCCCATATTGGCAATTAGGAGTGACAATGGCTACGAGTTTAAGAACTACACCCTAAATGAGTTCCTCAGTGAAGAGGGAATTCGTCATCAATATTCCGCTGCATATACCCCTCACCAAAATGGTGTAGCCGAAAGGAAGAACCGGACCCTCATGGATATGGCAAGGTCTATGTTGGCGGAGTTTAAATCTCCACTCTTCTTGTGGGCCGAGGCCATCTCCACGACGTGTGATTCATCAAACCAGCTATTCTTTCGCAAACGCAAGAAGTTTACACCTTATGAGATGCTCACCGGCAACAAGCCTAATGTCTCCTACTACCGAGTATTTGGTTGTAAGTGTTTCTATTAGATCAAAGGTGTTCAGTTGTCTAAATTTGAATCTAAAGCATTAGAGGGTGTTTTTGTTGGTTACGGTGCCGAATCTCACACTTATAGAATCTACGACAAATCCTCCGGGAGAGTTGTGGAATCTTGTAGTGTGAAGTTCGATGAGAATGATGGCTCCCAAGTGGCGCAATTTCATGTTTGTGATGTAGATAATGAGGAACCTCAAGATTCAATAAGAAGGATGGGTGTTGGCTTCTATTGCCCCATTGAGATTCATCACGAGCCTCCTCAAGCAACTCCAAGCTCCACTCAAGTGGAGACCTCATCATCACAAGTTGAACCGGCGCCTACCATGGAAGCAAATGATGCACCAACCCAAAAACAAGTTCAAGACCCTCCTCATGTTGACCAAGTTGCTATGCAAGAACCAAGTTCTCCATTTGTTGATACTAGCCAAGGTCAAGGCCAAGATCAACCCGCTCCTTCTATTGTTGAAGATGTGTATAATGATGATCAAGGTCAACATTCCGGTCAAGACGGGAACTCAAATGATCAAGATGATCAAGTGATACCTCCAAGATGGAATAGAGATATCGAAGCCCGCCGTAAAGCAAGAGTTGCAAGCGATTTTGAGATAAAAGGTCACAAGCTAGAAGCAATCCTTGGTGACCTAAATCGCAATGTTACCACAAGAAGACAATTGGCAAGCTTTAGTGAACATCAAGCACACATATCCATGGTGGAACCAAAGAAAGTGTATGAAGCTCTTGAAGATCTGGATTGGTTGGAAGCTATGCATGATGAACTCAATAACTTCGAGTCAAGATGGGATTGGGCCGGGTCGACCCGCCGGGTCATGGGGCCGGCCCAAAATTTCGAGGCCATTGGGCCGCACGGGTTGGCCTTGTTTCATAATCGGGTCAATAGAGCCGGCTCCGTGTGACCCGACGGTCCACGCGGGTCGACCCAGCGCTAGACCTAAGCGAGGACTGAGGAGCGATGTCGTCGCCGCCGGTCGCCCCCATGGCCTAGTCGCCGCCGCCGGCCGTCCCGTCGCCCATCAAGCTCTCCCGTTCGTGGTTCCCGTCGCCATCAAGGTCACCGGCCCCGTCGCCATCAAGCTCTGCCGTTCTTGGTCCGCGTCGCCATCAAGGTTGCCGACCCCATCGCCATCAAGGTCACCTGTCCCGTTCTTGCACGAGCTCGCCGGCCTCAACTCCCAAAATCCCCTCCGGATCGGAAGGAGCTAGCGGCCTCAATTCGTCTTCCTCTCCTTCTCTACCTCCGCGTGCGCCCTGGTGAGCTCCCTCGCGATCCCCGCCGCAGCTTAATTACCCTACCCGTTGTCTTCGGTGATCGAGCCCGGCCGGCAGCGTGGTGCTCGAGCGCGCGGCCAGCGACTGTTTTGCCATTTTCTCGTCGTGTATGGATAATTGGAGATTCCCTTAAGAACACGAGGTGTAGAGGGGCGATTTTTTGTTTCGTATAAGCAGTAGTACTATTTTGCTGTTGCGCGAGATGCATGCTCGGCCGCGTGCGTTCGTTTGGCTTGGTGGCGGATTCATGACGCCAATGTGGTTGCTGGTTTGGCCAACTCCTGTGCGCGCGCGTAGAGGTGCGATTTTTTGTTTGTTTCGGTTAAGCAATCATATTTTTGCGATTTTCTGGTGGTTGGTCTGGTTGGTCGACTTGCTGAATCGTGTGTACTAATTTCGGCGATGTCTTCTCCGTGCACTTGAGATGCATTTTGTGCAAGTAATACTTCCAGTGTATTTGCTAGACCTGTTACAATGTCAAAACTGTCTCGCCCAGTACGTAAGTCTAGAACAAACGGCTAATTGGGTCGTGGGGATCGTTTTGTGCTTTGAGACAGGTATCAACCATGTGGCATCTCAAATGTTCACTTGTTTACTGTTTTTAGTGTAGATCGACAGAAACACCTATACTGATCAGTACAAAATGACTGAGCTTTAAACACCTATACGGTGTTTTTATTCCCATTCATCCACTAGCAAAGTTTGTAGGTTCATTCAGTAGCAGACCATTTTATATCTTGCTATGTCCTTTAATTTTCATGCAACTTCCCCTATGACCAGAAGCATGGAAGAGGATGAAGCATACCAAAGTGGTAGCTCACTGTTGACCAAAACCATGTCAAGGGTACCACCAGTGTTGTCTCCTACTTCAATAAACCTATGCAGGGCTTATCATGGTGAGCGTTTATTTTCTTGTAATGCAACTTACAAGCTCGAATGCAATGCTAACTCTTTGATCCTTTTTTGCAGAACATTCACGTGATACTCGAATGGCTGATTTTGAAGAAGAAGACTATGCTGATGAAGATGATGTTGACTATGAAGAAGAGGAAGAAGAAGATGAGGATGATGATGATGATGAAGAAGAAGAAGACTATGCTGATGAAGAGGAAGGAATTGAGGATGTTGACATGGGATCATTTTCTAAACCGGGAAGAAAATTTCTGTCCAAAGTGTGGAAGGAATATGAGCCCATCCGTGTTGATGATGTAGTTGTAGGTGCTGAATGCAAGCACTGTACAAGGGAGATTTGTGCTGAGCGTAAACATGGAACAAGTTCTCTGCGGAAACATTTGAAGAGATGCAAGGAAAGGAAGAAGGTTCTTAGAGTTTCTGGGCAGCTGAGTGCTTCTATAATGAGCCCTGATGGTGTTGCAATAGGTCATTGGACCTTTAATCAGGCATTGGCACGCAGAGAGCTGATGAGAATGATTGTTTTGCATGAGTTGGCTTTCTCATTGGTAGAATATGATGGATTCAAAAGATTTGTCTCTAGTCTAAATCCAAATTTCAAGATGGTTTGTAGAAAAACAATCAAGAATGATTGTCTAAAAGCATTCAAGGAAGAGAAGCGTCTCTTGCAAGGGGTCTTTAGAAACTCTAAGTCAAAGATATCTTTGACTTCTGACCTCTGGACATCCAATAGGACAGCAGGGTACATCTGCATTACTGCCCACTACATTGATGAGGATTGGAAGCCGCAGAAGAGGATAGTGAAATTCACTGCCATGGAAACGCCCCACACCAGAGTTGCTATGTTCAATGTCATGGTGAATTTTATGAGGGAGTGGAACATAGAAGACAAAATGTTTCTGTCTATTTTAATTTTGTTTCATGCATTGTTAACTATCTCAGTTCTTCACAAGCCTGCTTGATCTTTCCTTCAGAGTCAATATACAGATTTTGCTGTATTTGGTACACGTAAATGAGCAGTTCCTATGATATATGCAGACGATGATGACACTCAAGCAAGTGCAATCAATGTACAACCCTGATGCAGCAAAGTCATCTGATGTTGAGTAGTTCCTAATGTTTGCTAGGTGAGGAAGCAAAGTCCTGATGTTGAGTAGTTTACATTCGTGATGTTCCGGATGTTTGCTTGTAAGTTTGTGTTGAATTTAGTACTATGGAGATATTCCTGTAACAATGCTGGTGATCTTGTCAAAATATTATTCTGTGGTGATATTAGCTATGTGTTGTCACGGTTATATCCTCAATATTCGAAACTGCTTATATTACATCCAGTTTTTGGGCCGACCTGATTTGCCCATTGGGCCAACGAGGCCACAGCCATTTTCAGAATGGGTCGGCCCATGGCCCCCCAGATTGGCCTTGAGGCCATGGGGGCCAGGTCCAAGGCCAGGTCCGGGCCGGCCCATTCCCATCCCGAACTTCGAGCGCAACAAGGTGTGGATTTTAGTTGAGAAGCCAAAGGAGTGCCGCAATGTTATAGGCACTAAGTGGATATTCAAGAACAAGCAAGATGCGCATGGAATGGTTGTAAGGAACAAGGCAAGATTGGTTGCACAAGGATACTCTCAAATTGAAGGCATTGATTTTGGAGAGACTTATGCACCGTGTCTCATCTTGACTCCATCCATATCCTCCTTGCATATGCATCACATCATAACTTTAAATTACAACAAATGGATGTGAAAAGTGCCTTTCTTAATGGTCCTTTAAAGGAGTTGGTATATGTTAAGCAACCACCGGGTTTCGAGGATCCCAAGTTTCCTAACTATGTCTACAAGGTCGATAAGGCACTCTATGGACTTAAACAAGCTCCACGTGAGTGGTATGAGCACCTTAGAGAGCTTCTAGTAGACCGTGGATTTGAGGTTGGGAAAATCGATCCCACTCTCTTTACTAAGAGGGTTAAAGGGGAGCTTTTCATATGCCAAATTTATGTGGTGACCACGCACACCACTGCATGTTGTAGTGTACAAGTCGTTGATATAATACCCACGAAAGGACCTTTCTATAAATATTACATCCCTCAGAGTAGTACAACAGAAACATAGCTGGTCCAAGGTAACACTATAGGATTACAACACTATTCAATACAAAATCTTGAGATCCTCCTTTACAAGCAGAAGAAGATCTCGTGCAATGAAACTCCAGAAAGACTCAAGTCGTATCACTAAACTGATTATCAGCTCTACCTTTAACTCCTAATCCACTACTGCTGTTGTCACATTCCTAATCTATCCATCTGGAATCTCCATGTCTAGAGTCGTGCTTCTCCTTCCAATAATAGTCTTGTCCATAGGCATTGTTGTCGACGTGTCCACCATTGTATCGTTGGTGCCACTCATCTGTTGGCAAAGTAGAGGTTGACTCCTTCAGGCTCCACCAGGTTGATTTGACTCCTCGTTGAAGACCTTCCGCAATGTCGTGATGGGTTCCTGTCATTCCTCTGCTGTCTCCAATAATCTAAGCAGGGGGTCAATGGAGGAAAGGGTGAGCAACACGAGCGTTACTCAGCAAGTTCATATAGTAGGAATAAGGTGTTTTATGCACTAGCTACCATCCATACCAAAAGGTCATGGATGAACATGAATATCTTTGTAAAACATTTTTAGGAAAAGATTCATTTTATCTTCAGAAAACTATGTCCGTCAACCAATCATAGGTGCTAGAACTTCATGGAGTTCCTTTCCTGCAGCATTCGCAGCTCCTTCCCGGAACAGGGAGTAACATGTCACAATTCTTTACACTCTGCAGAGGTGCGTTACTTTACCCATAAGAGATCAACGCCTTGTTGCACAACCGGGCGATCTTTCTCGTCCACACTCTCTTTGGTGTGGGACCCAGTCGATGATCCAAGCCATTCACCGTGCTTCTCCAACAACCCCGCATGCCCACCCTTTTGTAGGTTTGTCCTCCCCTATATCTTTTGGTAGACTGTTCCGGACCGAAGTCCTCCCCTATACCAAACAGATAGACTGTTCCAGACAACCCCTACAATCCATCATAGACACTAGAAACCGTGGGAATTAAGGGATCCCACCCATGTGCATGTAGTCTCGCAAGACCTACAACCTACCGAACTGGCTGTCCGTTGACATGCGAAAGGGAGAAGGTCACAGATGACTTTCCCGTCTCATTCCAAGTCTTATGGTTAACGCTTCATTTACGACGCAAGAACACTGACGGCATTGGTTCTTAAGTCCTAGATAATACTTTCCCGTGCAAATGGAACCTCCACCACAACATCAAACCATGGTTCCATTGCCAGCCAACAATATATATATCAATTCACATCATTCGAAAATATATTTTTCCGTTTTTTCATGCAATGATAAACCACAGTATTTTGCATTTACTTTGATAAACATAATCAAATAGGACATGAGCAAGAGTGAACTTGCCTTGGATAGATATAGCAGTTCAAACCCTTCGGGGTTCTAGGGTTGCGGTAAAACCTCGAATTCTGAAAATAGCAATGTAATCCCGATAAGGACTACAGAAAACTCTGGCAAGATGCTATTATGCATATTAATGAAATGCATTGCAAAATTCCCCCAATCATACCCAAGCCTAACTAGGTAAGCTTTATTTTAAAATGATACTTCGATTCCATAGTATTATTAGCTTAGATTCTTTTATCATCTTTAGGTGATGTTATTAGTGCTTACATTGATAAAGAGTTGGGATTAGTGAATGTTTAAGATTTTAGAATTTGATTTGATTCACTTGGTGATTTCAGAATACTAGTTCTTTAAGTCTTAAGTGTGTTTCACTTTTATTTGAATGAAGAAGTATTAACAAATATTAAGAACAACCACTTTTAAGTTTCTTTATATTTAAGTATCACACTTAAAAGAAATAATTAAAGTAATATCCTTTTGCGATAAACTTCTTAGTTTTTGGATATAGTCTCGAATGAATAAAACTATAACACAAAGTTAATCCAATGTTCATGATAATAATAATAATAGTGCTCATATTTTATTAAGTAGAGATTTCATTTTTAGATTAGGTAGACATCTTTTAAATAATTATTTTTCTTATAGAAATATCATTTTAATTAACCATTTAATGGAATATCAATTATTCATATCCACACATGGTATTTCAAATGCTCACAATGTAGGACATATTATGATTAAAACATATTTTAGAATTTGAAGTTTATACATGTGAAGCATTTTAAATGAAGTTGAAATGCATCCAAAATAGCATTTCAAATTAACTCCATATTTAAGTTAATAAGTAATTTGTTGTTTCATTTTTATAATGATTTAAATTTAGCCAACCAAGTATTTTATTTATACAAACAGATAGATTTTATTTTTCTGGTCCTTTTGATATATTATTTGTATTATTCTGATTTAATATGAAATAGTTATGAATTTCCAAAGTTTATGCAATTTAAATCATTTCTGGAATAACTAAATTGAAGTTGGTCCCACCTGTCAGGATTTTATTAATTACCAAATTTATTTCCAGTATTATATTTCTATTTATATTGAATAAATATATTAATATTATCTTTTAGAATTTTTCTTATACTTTTTTATTTACTTATTTATGAAATGACCAAACTGCCCTTGGTCCAACTTTGTCGAACCAAGTCCAAACTCGAGCTAGAGTCGGGTCAACCCCGATCCCCTCTCTCTCACCTCCATCTCTCTCTCGAACCCGTGCTCCTGCGATCCCCTATCTTCTCCGCCGTCGCCGGCCGTCTCCGGCGTGCTCCGGCTGTCTCCGCTGCCGAGCTATGGCGCAGACGACGTGCCCCACCGTCCTCTTCAATCCTACCCCGGCGATTTACTTCTCCTTGCCTGACGCGGCCGTGCGCAACCGCTACCCAAACTAGGGTTCCGCCGAGCTTGTGCTGCCTCGAGTGCTCCGCCACGGCTTGGTGCAGGGTTCACCCCTGTGCTGCCGTGGTGATGATGGTGGTACTCGCTTCTCCCATGGCTCTCCTCTATTGAACACACGGCACTGCCCCGTCGTCATGGTGTTACGGCCTGGGGCGCTGGTAAGCTCCTCTCTCTTCTTCTCCTCTCTTCTCTTCTCCCCTGGCCTTCGTGCCCTGCTCTGTGATGCTAGCTATACAGTGGTAATTCTAGGTTTTCTATTTTAGGTGTTAAGCTGCTCGGCTGCTCCTGTGATGTGCTCTGATCATCCTATGATGCCACTGATATTATTTGTTGGTGGGGATGATGAAGCTGGTGTGTGCTACTCTGAACCTTGTGTTCAGAGGTGTGCCTCTGCTAGAAATTATTTGGTTAGCAATGGTTTACATAATGGCCTAGTCCTATTGGATAAATTGGATTTCGAAACTTTTGGATAGTGCTGTTAGATATATGATTTGTGGTTGTGGTGCTCTTCTTAAATGGATTAGTGCCCAACAAATCATGTGCTGGATCAGTGCTATCCTAGGTGCGATTCCTAGCAATATTTGCTTATATGCCTTTGCTCAATTTTGTCGATTTACATCCCCTGCCTATGATGCACAGGCTGAGGCCTTTTCTTAATAAGAACAGATGCTTGCTTGTGATTTTAATTCCATGTGATGTTATAGCATAGCATCACTATGCCTAGCTGAGGGAATTACACCACACCCCACTTATGTGTATCTAGCAGATCAACTTGCTAGAGAAAATAGAGGATCAACCTGTGATCAGGTGTGATGGTGGTGTTGTTGTGTTGCTTGTGGCTCTTCTGGGTTGCTTGATCTACAGTTCTTGTGGATCTCTCGTTGTTCACCTTGTGGGCCTGCTCCTCTAGCTCTAGCTTGCTCTTTTCCTACCTTCTGGCCTTCTCCTTGCTCCCGCGGCTTGGCCTTGAGCTTCGACTCCATCTTGCTCTTACTTTTGGCAAGGATCCAGTGGTGGATTATTGGATGGATTTGTGGTTTGGTGATGAACTAGGTGTTGTGGTTGATGAACTCGAGCTGAGTGAAATGAGCTTGTTCCCTGCTTGCTACGGCTGCTTCTAGCTCTTATCCTCCTCCTGGGAGTGAAGTAGCTGTGCATGTGTTGATGGATTGAGCTGGTGGTGGGTGAAATAGTGTTGTGTGGCTTGCCTCCTACGTCTCTCTTTTCCCTTGTTCTTCACATGCCTATTGCACTGTGATGTCGTCAGCACAAGGTGTGAGTGCTGTGTTGATTGGTTGATCTTATCTTCAGATTTTTCATTTCTTTTCACTAGTCAAGTGGAATTTGTGTCTGGGATGTTGTATTGAGGCAAAACATACTGATTAAGAGCAGATACATCACTATGTTGCCTAAACAACTCAATGATGTAATTAGCAGTGCACCTCACTGCTAATCTGAGAGTAACACTAACCACTAATCCCCATTTTATATTTGTTTCCGTTTTCTTATTTATTGTGCAGGAAAACAAGATTGGAATAAAGATCAAAAGAAGAAGAAAAGAATACAAGACATTTTAGTTTAGGAAATAATTGTAATTTTCCTTTTTGAATTTCAGGTCGTTGTAATAAAGTTGTAAAGACATTGTAATTTGTGTTTAATCAATAAAATGATTTGTTTGTCTTTGCAAGAATTCTATAAGTTGTAATATTTATTGTAAGGTTTGAATTATTCAAACATTTATTAAATCATTTACCTAATTGTTATTTTTGTTACTTTAATGTTTTAATTAGAATTATTTTATGAATTCAATTATTTGAATATTATATTTGAATTCAAATTCCTTCTACAAGCAAATTCCTAAAGGTCATGTCGAAAATTATCAAATTCACCTAAGATGATCTAAAGCTTAAATCATGAAGATGATCAAACTTCGATCACTCCAGGGTTTTAATTTGCGAAAAATTTATTCAGGATTTTCAAATGCATGCATGCAGATGCATAAATTCCTATTTCTACCCTTCGTTAGTTCCCAAATGCTGGGGTATTACAGTCTTTCCCCCTTAACAAAAACTTCGTCCCGAAGTTACGGTTTCCCTCACGTATTGATGAGTGTAAAGCACTTCTTCCAACATCATCTTCTCTAAACCTTCTTCCAACAACATCATCAGTCTCAAGTAACAACCAATCTATACTGCTGAATGGATCTGCCTTTACTTTCCACCTTTCTATTCAAACGTCCACCAAGTTTACCTAATGGTTTCTCGAAGAATACAGGGTACTTTCACAAGGTTGTGATTCCCCGGTCATTCTCCGGTTAACAATCATCCTTTCCAACATCCAATAGCTTCCCAGAGGACAATTGATAAGTCCACCATGACGTGAACAACCAACAAGATCTCCCGGTACCTCAGATATTCACTCTAAGTAGCATTCTAGTTGGCTCCCTCGGGTATTGAGAAAGAAACCATTGCAAAACTGGTTGCAATAGGTGATATCTTAACTCTAATCTAGAACAGGTTGTTGGTCATCTAGTCCAAACTCAGTTGATATAACACTCTTTTATCTGTCTGTTGTTGAAACTTATACCTTTATTTTGGTTAATCAGACGATGTAACTCTTCCATCTTATGTTGGTTCAACCTCCATCTGATTCATTGGACCTAGGATGTCAATCCTCTGACAATCCATCCTTCTCTATAGTTACCCCTCTGTATCGATGGTAATCAACTTTAGTACCTCGACATCACATGTCTCTATCGGCTTCATTCATATAACTGAACTAACTCCTTGAACTATCGACAATCCAGGAACTCATCTCCCATGGTCCTGATGTGTGTCCTTTGGAACGTTGGACCTTGAAGTCATATCCCTTGATCTCGATGATACTACTATCTTGCCTTGCTTGAATATCAGACTTTGTTGTTATCCGCTAAGTGTTGGATTGTTGCTTCATACTCCGCTACCATCAACTTCATGGCTCTTTTAGACATACAAGTCCCATATACTTCTTCTCAAACTTTCTTCAAATATCAGTTGTGCCTTATGATTTTCCTCCAACACCCATTTCTTCCGTCAAGTTACGACAACTCCCAACTATATATGACTACATACTGTAGCTTCTTAACCCAGCGTCTTTCAATTCCCGCTCGATGTCCTTCACTCTATAATCTTCATTCTTGGACAAGACTGGAAATTTTACTATCCAAATCAGAGATTTGTCACGGCAAGACCTGGTGTTTAGATCTTCCAACTTCATATTACTCCTACTTCAGTAGAGTTTCATGTAGCTTTCTTGTCATCATCGTTAGTTAAGCTTCCTTCAACTTGTGATGTTACTCTTCTTTGAACTTACGTAGTTCCTCCATCCTTCCATGTTCTGATGATATAGACCTCCAAATCCAAATATGATGTGGGTTGTGGTCCATCTCCACGTGTAGCTTCGTTTACTTCGATCATCCTGACTTCCTTCTCTTCATGAGCTTTCTTTGTTGTTTGAAACTTCTGAGAACACGTCTCTCCCTTACACGAATCCTATCTACCTCTAGATCAGTAACATCAAGAAAAGAACTCAATGTGACAATCATGCCATTGTACATCAAATTGTAACTTCATGTACCAACCTAGCCAATCAAAAATCCAATAAGATCCAATAAATCGCAAATGCAGTTATATATCAATCATGCAACATAAGCCCGTAAAATAAGTAGTACTTTGAGTGAAAACATCTCAAGTACCCAGGCTTAGATGCTATACACTACATGATAGGTATATATCACCTTATAGTTCTATTCTAAACCAACTCTTTGCCTCAATCTTTACTCCGAATGCCCATTTGCAATGGAATAATCGTAAGACAGAGTACTTAAAGAGTAGTTGTGGCATGGCTTGGTTTCTTATGGAACTAAACTCCATGTAGCTTGAATCTTGTACATCAGAAGTAGTAGTGTAGCTCCCGTCATTGTTTATGCCATGTCCTAATTTCCTTAACACTTTAGACTATACTCCGGTGAATCCCCTTTGATCTGTATCATTAGGGTATTAACATACTTTCCATATTTGAATGTCGATGATTCTTCACTATCATCAAACATCTCCTGACTTCCTCCATCATGAACTTATGATAGCGTTCTACTTCATAGGATAGGGTTATTAATGATACCATATAGGTAACACTGACTAGGATGTAATCTATTTGGTATATCAACTAATACTGGACATTCTTAACTGGTCGTACCAAGTTGAAAATAATAAGGTAGATGAATATTATACCTATAGACTAGTAAATAAGAATATATACTCCAGTTGGGCAAGGAAATGTGTATACAAGTATGACAGTATTATTCTCAAGTGAATAACCATCATAGTTGTAGAAATATAGAGTTCAGATAGATCATAACTCCCTATAATCTTACCAACCTACAAGTCTCCTAAAAGGGTTTTAATCCTAAGGTCGTACGCTCTGATACCAACTGTGGTGACCACGCACACCACTGCATGTTGTAGTGTACAAGTCGTTGATATAATACCACGGAAGGACCTTTCCGTAAATATTACATCCCTCAGAGTAGTACAACAGAAACATAGCTGGTCCAAGGTAACACTATAGGATTACAACACTATTCAATACAAAATCTTGAAATCCTCCTTTACAAGCAGAAAAGATCTCGTGCAATGAAACTCCAGAAAGACTCAAGTCGTATCACTAAACTGATTATCAGCTCTACCTTTAACTCCTAATCCACTACTGCTGTTGTCACAACCCTAATCTGTCCATCTGGAATCTCCGTGTCTAGAGTCGTGCTTCTCCTTCCAATAATAGTCTTGTCCATAGGCATTGTTGTCGACGTGTCCACCATTGTATCGTTGGTGCCACTCATCTGTTGGCAAAGTAGAGGTTGACTCCTTCAGGCTCCACCAGGTTGATTTGACTCCTCGTTGAAGACCTTCCCCAACGTCGTGACGGGTTCCTGTCATTCCTCTACTGTCTCCAATAATCTAAGCAGGGGGTCAACGGAGGAAAGGGTGAGCAACACGAGCGTTACTCAGCAAGTTCATATAGTAGGAATAAGGTGTTTTATGCACTAGCTACCATCCATACCAAAAGGTCATGGATGAACATGCATATCTTTATAAAACATTTTTTTGGAAAAGATTCATTTTATCTTTAGAAAACTATGCCCGTCAATCATTCACAGGTGCTAGAACTTCATGGAGTTCCTTTCCTGCAGCGTTCGCAGCTCCTTCCCGGAACAGGGAGTAACATGTCACAATTCTTTACACTTTGCAGAGGTGCGTTACTTTACCCATAAGAGATCAACGCCTTGTTGCACAACCGGGCAATCTTTCCCGTCCACACTCTCTTTGGTGTGGGACCCAGTCGATGATCCAAGCCATTCACCGTGCTTCTCCAACAACCCCGCATGCCCACCCTTTTGTAGGTTTGTCCTCCCCTATATCTTTTGGTAGACTGTTCCGGACCGAAGTCCTCCCCTATACCAAACAGATAGACTGTTCCAGACAACCCCTACAATCCATCATAGACACCAGAAACCGTGGGAATTAAGGGATCCCACCCATGTGCATGTAGTCTTGCAAGACCTACAGCCTACGGAACTGGCTGTCCATTGACATGCGAAAGGGAGAAGGTCGCAGATGAATTTCCCGTCCCATTCCAAGTTTTATGGTTAACGCTTCATTTACGGCGCAAGAACAATGACGGCATTGGTTCTTAAGTCCTAGATAATACTTTCCCGTGCAAATGGAACCTCCACCACAACATCAAACCATAGTTCCATTGCCAGCCAACAATATATATATCAATTCACATCATTCGAAAATATATTTTTCTCTTTTTCATGCAATGATAAACCATAGTATTTTGCATTTACTTTGATAAACATAATCAAATAGGACATGAGCAAGAGTGAACTTGCCTTGGAAAGATATAGCAGTTCAAACCCTTCGGGGTTCTAGGGTTTGCGGTAAAACCCTGAATTCTGAAAATAGCAATGTAATCCCGATAAGGACTACAGAAAACTCTGGCAAGATGCTATTATGCATAGTAATGAAATGCATCGCAAAATTCCCCCAATCATACCCAAGCCTAACTAGGTAAGCTTTATTTTAAAATAATACTTCGATTCCATAGTATTATTAGCTTAGATTCTTTTATCATCTTTAGGTGATGTTATTAGTGCTTACATTGATAATGAGTTGGGATTAGTGAATGTTTAAGATTTTAGAATTTGATTTGATTCACTTGGTGATTTCAGAATACTAGTTCTTTAAGTCTTTAGTGTGTTTCACTTTTATTTGAATGAAGAAGTATTAACAAATATTAAGAACAACCACTTTTAAGTTTCTTTATATTTAAGTATCACACTTAAAAGAAATAATTAAAGTAATATCCTTTTGTGATAAACTTCTTAGTTTTTTGGATATGGTCTTGAATGAATAAAACTATAACACAAAGTTAATCCAATGTTCATGATAATAATAATAGTGCTCATATTTTATTAAGTAGAGATTTCATTTTTAGATTAGGTAGACATCTTTTAAATAATTATTTTTCTTATAGAAATATCATTTTAATTAACCATTTAATGGAATATCAATTATTCATATCCACACATGGTATTTCAAATGCTCACAATGTAGGACATATTATGATTAAAACATATTTTAGAATTTGAAGTTTATACATGTGAAGCATTTTAAATGAAGTTGAAATGCATCCAAAATAGCATTTCAAATTAACTCCATATTTAAGTTAATAAGTAATTTATTGTTTAATTTTTAGAATGATTTAAATTTAGCCAACCAAGTATTTTATTTATACAAACAGATAGATTTTATTTTTCTGGTCCTTTTGATATATTATTTGTATTATTCTGATTTAATATGAAATAGTTATGAATTTCCAAAGTTTATGCAATTTAAATCATTTCTGGAATAACTAAATTGAAGTTGGTCCCACCTGTCAGGATTTTATTAATTACCAAATTTATTTCCAGTATTATATTTCTATTTATATTGAATAAATATATTAATATTATCTTTTAGAATTTTTCTTATACTTTTTTATTTACTTATTTATGAAATGACCAAACTGCCCTTGGTCCAACTTTGTCGAACCAAGTCCAAACTCGAGCTAGAGTCGGGTCAACCCCGATCCCCTCTCTCTCACCTCCATCTCTCTCTCGAACCCGTGCTCCTGCGATCCCCTATCGTCTCCGCCGTCTCCGGCGTGCTCCGGCTGTCTCCGCTGCCGAGCTATGGCGCAGATGACGCGCCCCACCGTCCTCTTCAATCCTACCCCGACAATTTACTTCTCCTTGCCTGACGCGGTCGTGCGCAACCCCTACGCAAACTAGGGTTCCGCCGAGCTTGTGCTGCCTCGAGTGCTCCGCCACGGCTTGGTGTAGGGTTCACCCCTGTGCTGCCGTGGTGATGATGGTGGTACTCGCTTCTCCCCTGGCCCTCCTCCATTGACCACACGGGCACTGCCCCGTCGTCATGGTGTTACGGCCTAGAGCGCTGGTAAGCTCCTCTCTCTTCTCCTCCTCTCTTCTCTTCTCCCCTGGCCTTCGTGCCCTGCTCTGTGATGTTCTCTGATCATCCTATGATGCCACTGATATTATTTGTTGGTGGTGATGATGATTCTGGTGTGTGCTACTCTGAACCTTGTGTTCAGAGGTGTGCCTCTGCTAGAAATTATTATGTTAGCAATGGTTTACATAATGGCCTAGTCCTATTGGATAAATTGGATTTCGAAACTTTTGGATAGTGCTGTTAGATATATGATTTGTGGTTGTGGTGCTCTTCTTAAATGGATTAGTGCCCAACTAATCATGTGCTGGATCAGTGTTATCCTAGGTGCGATTCCTAGCAATATTTGCTTATATGCCTTTGCTCAATTTTGTGGATTTACATCCCCTGCCTATGATGCACAGGCTGAGGCCTTTTCTTAATAAGAACAGATGCTTGCTTGTGATTTTAATTCCCTGTGATGTTATAGCATAGCATCACTATGCCTAGCTGAGGGAATTACACCACACCCCACTTATGTGTATCTAGCAGATCAACTTGCTAGAGAAAATAGAGGATCAACCTGTGATCAGGTGTGATGGTTGTGTTGTTGTGTTGCTTGTGGCTCTTCTGGGTTGCTTGATCTACAGTTCTAGTGGATCTCTCGTTGTTCACCTTGTGGGCCTGCTCCTCCAGCTCCAGCTTGCTCTTTTCCTAGCTTCTGGCCTTCTCCTTGCTCCTGTGGCTTGGCCTTGAGCTTTGACTCCATCTTGCTCTTGCTTTTGGCAAGGATCCAGTGGTGGATTATTGGATGGATTTGTGGTTTGGTGATGAACTAGGTGCTGTGGTTGATGAACTCGAGCTGAGTGAAATGAGCTTGTTCCCTGCTTGCTACGGCTGCTTCTAGCTCTTATCCTCCTCCTGGGAGTGAAGTAGTTGTGCATGTGTTGATGGATTGAGCTGGTGGTGGGTGAAATAGTGCTGTGTGGCTTGCCTCCTACGTCTCCCTTTTTCCCTTGTTCTTCACATGCCTATTGCACTGTGATGTTGTCAGCACAGGGTGTGAGTGCTGTGTCGATTGGTTGATCTTATCTTCAGATTTTTCATTTCTTTTCACTAGTCAAGTGGAATTTGTGCCTGGGATGTTGTACTGAGGCAAAACATACTGATTAAGAGCAGATACATCACTATGTTGCCTAAACAACTCAATGATGTAATTAGCAGTGCACCTCACTGCTAATCTGAGAGTAACACTAACCACTAATCCCCATTTTATATTTGTTTCCATTTTCTTATTTATTATGCAGGAAAACAAGATTGGAATAAAGATAAAAAAAAGAAGAAAAGAATACAAGACATTTTAGTTTAGGAAATAATTGTAATTTTCCTTTTTGAATTTCAGGTTGTTGTAATAAAGTTGTAAAGACATTGTAATTTGTGTTTAATCAATAAAATGATTTGTTTGTCTTTGCAAGAATTCTATAAGTTGTAATATTTATTGTAAGGTTTGAATTATTCAAACATTTATTAAATCATTTACCTAATTGTTATTTTTGTTACTTTAATGTTTTAATTAGAATTATTTTATGAATTCAATTATTTGCATATTATATTTGAATTCAAATTCCTTCTACAAGCAAATTCCTAAAGGTCATGTCGAAAATTAGTAAATTCACCTAAGATGATCTAAAGCTTAAATCATGAAGATGATCAAACTTCGATCACTCCAGGGTTTAATTTTCGAAAAATTTATTCAGGATTTTCAAATGCATCCATGCAGATGCACAAATTCCTATTTCTACCCTTCGTTAGTTCTTAAATGCTGAGGTATTACACTTTATGTTGATGATATTATCTTTGGCTCAACTAACAAAGCTTTTAATGATGAATTTTCAAATCTTATGACCGATAGGTTTGAGATGTCTATGATGGGCGAGTTGAAGTTCTTTCTTGGTTTTGAGATCAAGCAATTGAATGAAGAGACTTTCATCTCTCAAGCCAAATATACCCAAGACATGCTCAAGAGGTTCAATGTGCATAATGCTAAGGAGAAGCGGTTTCATATGGACAGCAAATGCCATCTTGAACTTAACCCAAAGGGTATTGTTGTTGATAAAAAACTTTACCGCTCTATGATTGGTTCTTTGCTGTATCTTTGTGCATCTAGACCCGATATTGTGTTGAGTGTAGGGGTGTGTGCAAGGTATCAAGCAGCTCCTAAAGAAAGCCACTTGAAGGCGGTCAATAGAATCCTTCGATATTTGGTTTATACCCCAAGGTTTGGTTTGTGGTATCCAAAGGGCTCTAATTTCTCTCTTGCCGGGTACTCGGACCCCAAGGTTTGGTTTGTGGAAAGGATGATAGGAAATCAACTTCCGGGGCATGCCAATTCCTTGGTAGATCCTTGGCGAGTTGGTCTTCTAAGAAGCAAAATTGCATATCTCTCTCCACCGCCAAAGTCGAGTATGTGGCGGCCGCTAGTGCATGCACTCAATTGTTATGGATGAGGCAAACTTTAAAGAAATACGGTGTTAATTGTGACAAAGTGCCTCTTTTGTGTGACAATGAAAGTTATCAAGATTGGTCACAACCCGGTGCAACACTCAAGAACGAAGCATATTGAGATTCGTCATCACTTTATTCGAGATCATATTGCCCGTGGTGATATTGAGCTTGGCTATGTTCCAACCAAAGACCAACTTGTCGATATTTTCACGAAGCCACTTGATGAAGCAAGATTCACTTATTTGAGGCATGAGCTAAATATCGTGGATTCAAGGAGCTTGACTTGACTATCTTGCATACACACTATATTTTGACTATCTATTTGGTTTAGGTGTAGGCATGGACATAGGGGGAGTGCGGTCCTAATACATTGGACCATCCCTCCCCCCATTATGCTGACATTGAGAACTCATGTGCCTCTCTATATTCGTTCGATGAATTGTAGCTTCAATGACGAGTGTTGGTTGTGAACCCAAGATATATCTTCGCGGTGTCACGCCATAAACTCATACATGGTTACCTAGGCCACCGCCCTCCTCTTCGTGAGGAGTAGGATCTTATTTTTTTTTATTGCCCATCTAGTGCTCCTATGGAAAACATGCTCAATTTGGATTTTATGTTGTTTGCTTCTTGCAAATTGAGTGTGAAGTGCCATTTTCAGTTTGAGCTTCTAAATCCTAAGCCTATCTCATCCCATCAAACTTTCTCTCTTGCACAAGTTTTTCTAACCACTAAAATCTAGGTTCTCGGAGGAGGCCTCGGTAGTTCTGTCGGGTGGAAGCCGGTAGTACCGGGCTCTGAATCTAAGCAGTGTCAAAACTGCTCGAAAAGATTCAGGCCCCGGTAGTACCGGCTGCCCGCCCCGGTACTACCGAGCGAGGCTGGTATCTCAAAAACTCAACCGTGGGCAGGGCAGGGGTTATTCCCCTTTCTCCCAACCCGCACGACTCACACCCAGCCGCCCCCTCCGTCCTCCTCTCCGGCCGCCGCCCGGGTCGCCGGAATCCGTGCCTCTGGCCAGATCCGCTCCGTGGGAGTGTTCCCCTTGTCGATCTCCTCCATGGCTCCGGTATTTTCTCATTTCTTGCACTCCTTGGTTCTTCTCTTGTAACCTAGATGCATTTGAGAAATATCACCGGTAGCTCCATAGTCCACGGTTAAAATTGGTTGGAAGATCACTTAGGCCTCTTGCTCTAGTTAATTTTTGTAGTTTTGTGGTTGAATCTCTCAATTTTGTGGCACTTCCTGTTTGAATCGGGTCACCCGGTACTACCGGAAGCTGCCCGGTACTATCGCCCGTACAAAATTTATTTGAATCAAATCAAAATTACATCTGTTGACTAGTTTGTTTCTCACTTCCTTGAACTTGTGCACTCATCTTCATTCCCTCCCTACCTATATGCTATGTCACAGGTAGCCGTCGTGGTGGTAAGAAGAAGAGGTATATGGAGGAAGACCCTGAAGAAGAAGAAGAAGAAGAGGAGATATTGCCTACCAAGAGTACTGCCCGTACCCGTGCAAAACCTGCTACTGCTCGCACTACTACTGCTCCCCCCAAGAGACAAGCTCGTAAATCGCTGCATCTTTGGAAGAATGATGATTATCAGAAGCTCCGAGAACAAAATCCGTATGAGACGGATAGGTCACCTCTTGTGCGTCACCCACACTTCTACACCAATGATCAAGAGACCATCTACAAGGAGATCTATGTTCACAAGAAGTACAAAGTGGTTGTCCAACACACTATTGACATTCCCTTCATGAGAGACCCAAAGCACAAGGGATACTTTGATGAGACACTTGCCATGTGTGAAGAGTTTGGGCTGCTCAACATTATGAAGTTCAACCATCCATATATCGAGTACTATATTGTCCAATTCTTTGCCACCGTGTATTTTGATCATGATGATGCAAGGACCATCAAGTGGATGACAAGGACACTATGCTTGAAGCTACCATGAAGGAGTTTGGTGAACTTTTGGACTATGAGGACAATGGTGAACTTTCTCCAAGTGGTTGGAGGTGCCATGAAAGAGACCAATCAAGCTCCAAGGATGTCCTAGCCCAATTACTATGGAAAATGGCCAAACTGCTCATCTAGTTCGTCCATTTGAGATTCTTCACCGCGTCTACCGAGAGACAATTTCCCCTCGAGTGGGAAATTGGGATCAAGTCCATGGTTTTGTTTTTGACCTTCTCAAGCTCTCCAAGGACAACCAAGGAAAAGGAAGAAGACTTGATGTCATGGATTTCATGTGGAACGACCTATGGTCCATGGTCATTGATAGGAGGGCACCTATTTATGGACCATTCATTATGAAACTTATTCGTCGCAAGTGGGCTCTTGCCAAGAATGGAGAAGACATCATGAAGGATGGCATCCCTATTGTATCTCATCCGGTGAAGAAACTTCGGATCAAGGCTCATAACCCTCCCAAGAAGAAAGAACTTGATGCTGAGGCTGCTAGAGCTAGTGGGAGTGCACCACCTCTTGAGGAACCGTCATGGTTCAAGAAGGTGCAGATCAAGGCCAAGAGGGCATTTTGCCTCAAGCTAGACCTTCAAGACCGCATGTATGAAGCCCATGTGTACCACAAGAAGGCAGCTGAGCGTCAGAAAGCAATGATGGTGAAGATGGGCATGACAGTTTCCTCGGGTTCTGAAGGCCAAATCACTCCCAAGGAAAAGTGGATCTCCGAGCATGGCTATTGGACTGATGATGATGTTTCCTCTCCACAACCCGAAGACCCTTCTTCTACCCACCATGAAGATGGTGGAGCTTGATGCTCCTAGGGACGTTTGTAGCATCGCGCTTCTCCTTTTTGGCATTTCGATGACAAAGGGGGAGAATGTGTGTTATATTTAGGACTTCGTTGGGATTTGCATGGGAGGAACACAAGCTTTGAACTTTCTTTGATCTTTATGCTTGTGTTTCATCTTCTATTTGGATATTTGCTTTGAACTCCTTGATGCACGGTGTAAGACGTGCAAAGACTTTGTGGTTTGTAATAAGACCTAACTAGTACTTTTATTTACATATTGTCTTATGTTGTGCAAGTTGTTATCATTGTTATCTATGTGAACTTGCTTGGTTTGTAAAATATAGGGGAGCTCCGCCCATTTGGATGTTGTGTGTTGTGCATTCAAAAGCAAATATCAAATGATACACACATTTGGGAGAGCCCGTCTATCTTTTGCAAATCGTTGGTAGCACCTAATTGTGTTGTCATCAAACACCAAAAAGGGGGAGATTGAAAGAGCATCTCCATGCTATAAGTGTTTTGATGTTTGTTGACAACCCAATTAGAGGTCTAATATGTGTGCTAAGTGTGTGCAGGAATATCTCTATACTTTGCGTGCACTGATTTTATTCCAAGTTGAAGAAGGGCTGATTTTACTGGTTCAGCCGGTACTACCGGGTCCATCCCGGTACTACCGGGTGACCCCGGATTTTTGCCGTGCGGCACTACCGCGGCTGGTGCCGGGGCCAGTACCGCATCTCCGGAGGGCGCTCTGGACTCGTCGCATTTTCACCCGGTAGTGGCGCGGTACTACCACGAAGAGAGTAATACCAGACCAGGAGGTCCGGTACTACCGATGCGCGCCTGGGAAGGAAGCTTTGACTGGTCTTCTTGTCGTCTCCGGGTCAACGCCGGTCGGTACTACCGGGTGAGGCCCGGTACTACCGATGCGGGCAGTTTTCTGCTGCCAACGGCCATAATTCGGGAGGGGTATTTATTCCCCTCCACCTACCTTGGGATGGTGAGCTGGCCCAAAATTGAAGACCTCCATTATTGCAAGCTCAAGAATCACTAGATCTCCCAATCCTCCACCCAAACTCGTTGATCTTTGAAGGATTGAAGGAGAAGGCCTCGATCTACATCTTCACCGAGCCGATTTACATTTCCCCTCATTCACTTGAGGGACCATTTTCTAGGGTTTCCCTTTGAAAACCTAGCCCCTAGTTGTACTCACTTGATTGTGTTTGTGACAGATTGTAGCCGTTCGGGAGCCCCCAATCCAGTTGTGGGTTGTGCCCCGGATTGTTGTTGTAAAGGCTCCGGACTCCGCCTTGAAGGTTTTCGATAGTTGAAGGTGAACCAAACCTTTGTGGTGCGGTTCATCGGAGAAGAAGGTGAAGCCTTTGTGGTTGTTGAGTCATTGTGTTGACTCACACATCTCCAACGAGACGTACTCCCCTAAAAGGAGGAACTCGGGAATACATCCTTGTCTCCGCGCGCTTTCACTTCGGTTATCTCTATCCTTGTTATTGCTTTTACTTCGTGTAACTTGCTTAGTCGCTAGCTTGTCATATAGCTAAATTCACCGTAGTTGCATATATAGAAAATTTACCTTTTGTGTCAAGCCTAATTTGAAAAAGTACTAAAATTTGAAGTAGCACCTATTCACCCCCCCCCCCTCTAGGTGTCATACGATCCTTTCAGGAAGGGGATGCTAATCCAAAATTTTAGGTTAGTATCTATCGGGAAAGGAAGAAAACCAAAAGAGAAGGCAAGGAGAGACGTTCAAGGAAGATCGTGAGACCAAGCACCAAGTGTTCCCCACAAGGTTGTGAAGTTTGGATCCACTACCTTATCTCTTTAAAGTTGTGGTTCCACCATCTTTTGTGAGATTGTTTCAATCCCTAACTCTTGTGCCACGAATCTTATTGCTGCATTCAAGATCCGTGATACCTTGATGTATAAGATCCTCTTACTACTATATATAGAGAAGAACTTGTTGTTTTCCGCCTTGATAATAGTGGAAAAAGATTTGGGTGGTTTCAGTTGTTTGTCCCTCAAATTGAGGGTTTTCCGCGTAAAAGGATTGGCGCCCAGTGTTGATTTACTACTGCTGCTCTGAGATCCCATGTCCTTAGGACAAACATTGTCTTCCCCCAGGTGTGAGATTCTCTCCTTCTGACATACAATGTCTCACCATGAGTGTGAGCTGAGAAGTTTGTTTCTACTCCGTATATGTTGGATGAATATGTTTTATTCGGACACGAGCAACGTCGATGAGTTAGTATACAAGTGGTGCTAAAGTTATACATTGATTCCGTTGCATATTTTTCAAATCATGTTATTAGTGCCTTCATCTCCAGTAAGGAGTAATCGGTGTGCCCGGTTTTCCCTAAAGCTAATGCTTCATGGCGTGGGCCCGAACATGCTTTGCGAAAATGACAAAGCCCCATATACCATCGGCGATGATAAGTGACAACCTACGAGGAAGAGCGGAAATGGTCACGAGAGCGTCGAAAGCAATCAGTCACAATTCAAAATTCACAAAAGATGTCTTTGAAGCAGTACTGAAGAATTTCACACACAAACAATATATCTTTTCAATTTGAAAGGAATACTAACTATACTACACACTACCACTGAACAACAATGAACCTGACAACGGAGATATATATATATATATATATATATATATATATATATATATATATATGTACACGTTACAGTTCTACGTTACTACAGCACCAAGAATCGGACTTGGACTTTTTTTTTTGAGTTTAAGGTGGTCGATATCCACCGCTCGAATAGATATAATAGAATTGACCCAGTTTATAAGGGAAACCGGGCCCAAAAACCATACAAACTGTACAATGCCCTGTTTATAAAGAAGACAGTGCCAAAACACCGCACAGACGAATCGACCCACCGCCCACACGACACAAGTCGACCAAACGCCACAACACACACCTAGTACACTACTAGTTCTGTGCAATCTTCTTTCTGGAGCGTTACCTGTAGTTTCATCTCCACGTACATGTACGACTCTTACATCTGTCTATACATCACTACATGTATACCATTTTCCTTTTTTTTTACAGAAACCTACTAATAGCAAACTTGCTATCTGTAGCTACACAAACATCCACGTATGCGAGTTCCGACCGGTACACGCTGACCCGACATGCAAGAAGCTTGTCCCTTGGAACCCAGCAGCAGCTACACAAACATCTTAAGCAGAGACGAAGATGTATGCATGTTCCCGGCCGTGATTCCCGATGCATGTATAGTATGTCACTTGTCCCTTGGCACCCAGCAGCAGTGCAAGCCGTAGGGCAGCCCGTAGGGGAACTTGGCCCGCGCCACCTCCTTGAACGTCTTGGCATCCAGCACCAGCGCGTAGCCCGACCCGTCCTTGGCGCTCACCATCGATATCGCCACACCTGCATCAGAGATTCGCAACCCAGTTCAGATACGATCCAAACAAAATAGCGACGCCGCGTACGTGGATGATGGAGAACATAGGAAATTAACTAACCGTCGTCTTCCTCGACGGCGCCGGGGCGCGGCACGAAGAAGGGCTCGGAGGGCACGGCGCCCTCCTCGTACCAGTTCTTGGCCGTCTTCTCCACCAGGTCGATCTTGGTGAGCGTGTTGGGGAAGTTGCACGGCCTGCGCGCCCCGCAGGCGTAGGCGTAGCGGTACTCCTTGCCGACGCGATCGGGGTTGATGCTGCACATGTCCATGCCGCGGCCGTGCTGCTCCGGGTCCAGCGCCGACTCTAGCTCGCCGAACGGGCTACCATCCAGCGGTATCCTGAACCTCCCCACCCTGCACGTCCATGATGCATCAGCCCATGCGTCGAGATAAGATTCATGCAGGTGTCTATACAGTAGAAAATCTTGTGACGTACGTACCTGGCATCGGTGAGGACATCCTCCCCGGTGAAGGCGCGGAGATTGTGGAGACGGAGGTTGTCGAGGATAGAGGTGTCGGCGTTGTGCTCGCAGCAGTCGGCGATGATCGCCGTCACCCGCCCCTCCTCGTCCTTCTCCTCATACGCGTTGATGTAGTGGAACGTCACGAACGGCGGCACCTCCACGCTCGCCACCTTTTGGTTAGAGAGTACACAAAATGAGAAACGCGAACACAAGTACTGCTAGCTAGCTCGGCGGATGGAATATTGATCGTGAAAGAAACTTACGACTTTGCCGCTGGCCTTGCACATGACGTGCATGTAGCTCCCGGACTCGGGGTGCCACTGGAACTTGTACAGCGGCGTGGGCTCCGCGCGGAGGAGGTTGGCGGCGCAGTACCGGAGCGGCATCTCCGGCACCACCACGTAGTTGTCCGTCACCGGGAACGAGTGCACCCACCCGGGCGCCGGCCCGCCGCGGCAGTCCACCCTGCCCACGAACTTCCTCTCGTTGCTCCCGGCGTCCATCCTCGCCACCACGTACCCGGGCCGGATCAGGTCCGGGATCAGCGTCCAGAACTCGGTGTCCGAAACGATGGGGTGCGCCGAGTGGATCAACCCGCCCAGCTTGTCCTCGTACTCGAACTTGCTTACCGTGTCCAGCGTGTCCGGGTCGATCACGATGGACCCCTTCACGGTTTCCGTCAGGCAGAGCACGCGGCCGTCGCCGAGCCTCACGACGCCGGTGTTGGAGTTGTCGGTGAGGGAGGAGCCCGAGAAGAGCCTGGCCATCTGGCCCACGAATGACAGGAAGCTGTCCTGCTTGGGCACCTCCGAGAACTCCCGGTAGCACACCTTGCCGTGCTCGCGCGCCGCCTTGTATGCCTCCGACTCGATCTGCCGATGGGCGCCCACGGCGTGGCCGTCGCGGAACGAGACACGCACCAGCGTCGCGTAGCCGTCGAAAAGGTGCCGGAAGCCGTAGTCCCCGAGATCCCATAGGCCCGGGCCGTTCCTCAGATATGTGCCATCCTGCAACAGATTGCATATAATTAATACTTCATCAATTATTCCGGCGCGCGCCAAGAACAACTGATTCCTCCAAGCTAGTAGTTAACTAACAGATAAGCTAACTTAATGATCTAGTCGATCAGCTGGATGATTACAATCATAGCTTAGTCACGAGTCCCTGCATATACGTCAGCAAGTACGTACTATAACCATATAATAATACTACCTGCAGATTCCTCCAAGTCTCTGTTGAAATGGTTCGAACAGTCTAATACAGTATATGCTTTAATGGTCATATTTTCTATTGAAATTAGCAAGACCAGTTAGCTCATCACTTGGAGACAGGGGAGCACGAACGTTTTAGCTCTTCTTCCCTCGAATTTGTGGGGAGCATGTTGCGTCAAATAAAAAGTTGAGGGGAGCAACAAAACTATCATCATGAGACAGAGATACCATTGTCGCCGTCGTGAGGAGTGAGCCGAGAATCTTTGGAATATATGTAGTCTTCCCCGCAAGCATGCATCGGAAGTGCCGAGATGCCACTTCATTATTCCTAGCTAGCCCTTGCGTACATAGGGTAAATTAGTGTCGCCATCTTCTTTGTCGATCACGACTAAAGATGCGCTTGAAGTGCTTACCCAAGTGCCATTACAGTGCAATTTTGCTGTGTGATGGAACAATCCAAAGTTTTCGTATAATGGTCCTCGCTAGATTATTACTACAGATACTAGATACTACGTGTCCAACGCTGGCCCTAACTTTTGGTAAATTGCATATATGAGTATATATCATATGTGCGCTTTAGTTCACCTTTTGTGAGTGTGGATGGTTAGTGTTGCCGACACCTTGATGAAAGTAGTTAGGTTAATCAAAAGAATGTGCTGCAGAGTGTTGCCTGGTCTAACGGTCCTATGCCATGCATATGCCTTCCCTCTTTTCCATTTCTTTTTTCAGTTTTGGGAGGAAGAGGAAGATATGGAGGCTTTTATAGAGTTATATAGTAACATTTTTTAGATAGATGCAGCGGACCGTGGACATGTTTTGAATCGAAGTAACGGAACAGATTCATATTCTTGAAGAGAAAATGCACGGCTAACCTTAGCTTGGACCACTGGCCGATAGTATAAAATGTTTGAGGTTAGTATGTACGTCAGTTCAAGAATGAAGAATCTTCCGAAAAAACAGCACAAAAATGAAGGCCTAGGAATATATGGACTAGAGAGATCTGTGCATGCGATTATAGGAGAGGTAATTAGCAAAACATGACCCACCAGCCAGAGAGGCAGCTTTCCCTCCACTTCCAGCGCGCCCTCCCACCTCTCCTGCCGGACACTCTTCCACGCCACGAGCTGGTCGGCGCCAGCGTCCCCGTTGGTGCGCCGCCCCTCGCGGCGACGCGGGGCACTGACGACCTGGCGTGCCGGCGCCGGAGGGGTTAGGACCGCCGGTGGCGCCTCCGTGAGGGCACCCGTGGCAAGAGGCTGCGCCACCGCCCGCTTGTTGCCCCCCTTGTGGCCGGTCCGACGGCCCGGCCGCCCCGCGGCGCCGGACAGCGCCGCGAACGTGCACAGCGAAGATGCCATCGTGGGAGACATGGCGATGGTCTAGCAGGATCGCTGTGCTGGGCCGTGCACAGACAGAGCTAAGATTTGGTCCGGGATGGGGATGATCGTCTTGTACCCTAGCCGAGGCACGTATATATAGCCGCGCGACGAGGGCACGGCCGGGCTGTTGTGCGCTGGGCTGGGTGGGTGCAGACGTAATGAGATCGATCGACGAGCGAATCGGCATCTCGCCGGGTCGAAATTCCTGGGGGTGGAAGTGGCGCGCCTTTGTTTGGACCCCGCTTGTCATGTTGCAGCTGGGTTTGCTCCGGCTTGCTGGTCCAGTGACCAGGTAGGTGTGCACGGCCGTCGCCCCGCCGTCCTTGTCGTGCGAGCGAGGTTAAGCTACTTGGTAGCAGTAGTACGTCCCTCCGCGCTCGGGTGTACGTACTGGGAGCGTTTGCAGGTCGCGGTCAGGTGCGGGGAAAAGGAAAACGCTGGTTCCTTGCGAGGGCAGGATGTATGCCAATAGGTACGCACGTCCATACGTAATTCAGCCTCTCTCTCTCACTTTCGACATAAGATGTGGACAAAGAAATGGTTTTTAAGGAAGCATATCGGATCGCATGGCCCCAAAATTTAGCTCAAAGCTACCTAAAATATCATAGGTATGGAACTATGGAACAATGTAAAAATGTGCCCAAATAAAACATAGTTAGAATTAATCGATTATGTTGAATCTCTTGCAAAACGTAACGAAATAATTGGCTTACCTTTTCTGAAACACAAATGATTGGGATTTTTTTTTAGAACAATGCTTGGGAACTTTGTGAAACTTATGTGAAACCTCGGAAAGAGCTTAATTACCGGATGCGACTGCATATTAACGGGCACTCGGCAACTAGGCCTACACCAGGCATAACACAAAACTCGGCAAAAACATGTATATGTCGAGTATTTTCTGTTGACTATCGACAAAGCCGACATATGCCGAGTACGTCCCTATAGCCCTCGGAAAAACATAGAACATTTGGCAACTACCTGGACACACGTCTCTTGCGCCTGCTTCAGATGGAAATTAAATTGACGGGTGTTGTGGTGTTTGCCGAGTGCCCCTTTCAAACACACTCGGAAAATGTCTTATCGTGAGTGTTTGCCTAGTGTCCTCTGAATGGGCACTTGGCAAACATTTTTTGTGTGTACACCACCACTTTTTCAATCTGAAATTGAAATGCTTGTGAATTTGTGGAAGTTATTTGAAACTTTAGTGGGAAAATCAAAAATATGTGTGACATCTTCTAAGACTAAAGTCATCACTTGGAAATTTGCTTCAATCTTGTTATGAAAATCTTGATAGACATAGTTGTTTTCAGGAACTTGCAGTGAAGCACTTTTTTTAACATATAGGAGAGAAACATGGAAGAAAGATCCACAAAGGAACAAACATCTGATCCAAAAGAAAAATCTCATGGGCTGAACTCACAATAAAAACCTAGTGTGCTCCACTGCCCTGCATCATCCGTAATTCCACACAGGAATCAGGACCGGTGATAGCTGCAGTTACACTTCGGTAAAGAACCTACAGTTGGGACTCTAAGCACAAGGTGTTGCTGGAATATACCCGAGAGTAGGACTCAACATTCCGATTCCGTTTTTGACTCGGAAGATATTTTCCTATAAAATCAAATATCCCTAGAACAACATGGGAACAATGCATACGAGCCCTCGAGTAATAAGTGCTCATTGGCATCCTGTGCAGGTCTAGGTTAACTCAGAATCCATCTATTGTTTGGTAGTTCGATGAGGATGGTTGTTTTTATATCATTATTTTTGTAAAAATTGTTATTCTGGCTATCTTATTGCTCATTTAATTTTCTAAAAATCCTAGTACATCAAGAATGTAACTCCAACTGACTACTAACATAAGTGAACATCTAAGTAAGGATGCATATCTTGCTAGAGACATCATCATGTTGCAGCATTCATGGTCCACTACTAGCTATACAGTTCTTATGCAAAATACGATGGCCGGAGTCGGAAAATACTAAAATAAACGTATAACAACATGATAGATGTATCACTGATTTTAGAATTAGCAGAATCACAACAATAATTTTTTTAAACTAAGAATTCAAATATGAGTGTCCATTCGTAAGTTATGAACAAGAACATAACTCATTTATGCATTTTCCACATCTTGGATTTTCATAAAAAAATTATCATAATTTACATAGTTTTACGTATTTAGACATGAGTTATGACTAAGTTTCAAGAAACATTATCATACATAGTTGGATAATAAAAAATATTCTAGGCCAAAATTCTACTAGATTTGCATTTATCTTAGAATAAGCGTAGTTATATTATTATTTGCATATTTAGATGTTAGATTTAATCAAATGACTCAGTAGTTTATGTTCTTTTAGCACAAATTTGTCACCTTTTTTATTTTATTGGTACACAAACTATGGTTCTCTTTGATTTATTTTTTCAAATAGTATCCAATGCAAGACTTCAATTTCTCTGTTGAAATTCAATAGTCCATCATTTCTGAATATGAAATAAAATATATTGATCCAATAGTAAATTTTATTAACCAAAGAAATAGCCATGCTTTGTTTGGTTATGCGCATGATGAATCATCACTCTTACCTTTCGAATATATGTCGCCAGTTCAAGAGTAGGGTCAATCTATCAAGCCTAGCTAGAGTATCCAGCATTCTATATCTAGGTAAAAAATTCACTGTCCAAATCTATTTGGCAACTTTCTTCCACAACTTACAGACGTGACATAAAAATAACAAGCGGCTAAATATATGAGATCCTATTACTTATAGCATCGTATGATCTAGATACCTAACACTCGTGTAGGTAAGTGAGAGGCATATCACCAATGGTTTCATTTTATAATAACATGTATTTGGATATTTTTTCATAATACTACTAACATGGACGTTAAACAATCATAAGTTGGTGAGCACAACTCGGTCCGTACAATGAGAACCAGGGATTTCTTTTAGACAAATGAAGACATTGGAGCGTTTCTCAAGATGAAAAGGCAGAATTATTTGTCATTTTTTTGCCAAACAACCTCTCCAATAAAACGAATGGTGATATATTTGTTTCTTTGTTTTGAGTAGATTCCACCTTCTTACCTCTTAAGATGGCATGAGTGACAATGAGTACCTGCTTAACAAACTTTATACCATGCATTATTGTTTGTTCCTAATATGATAAGGATGTCTCACCTACTAGGAATAGGATCTAGGTGATGACGATTCGAAGGCACAATATTGCAATTGCATGACAAATTGGCTAGTTCTTATTTCTTAAAACTATAAATTATATTATATTTGGAATTAAAACTACACCGACGTTTTCTACAAGTCTTCACTGAATCAAATTTAAGTTCAATTACAATCCTTTCTCCATGTAAACTCCACATCGTATTGTGCATGTTTTTATTTTATTTCATTTTCTTGAGTTAAAGATTTGAATCTTAGTCGAATAGTAGTATCATAATAATACTGCAACATACTTTCCATTTGTACTAAAATGTTGTTGAATCGTAAATTTTGTAGAAATAATTAAATTATATATATTACGCTTAAAAGCTTCAAAACTGAGCGAATGGTTGAACTGAGAATATTTGGTACTTAATTATTGTGCAATAGTGTTAACTTCTTAAAGGAGGTATTCGGTATCTACTGTATCACCCGATGTTATGGGTTAAAAAGTAATGAATTTTCTTTACTTCCAAGAAACTAGTAATTAATGTTTGAGTAGTACAGTTTCTTGGAAGTCATGTTCGCACTTATGAATTGGAGTAGTATTAATTCTAAGAGAAAATTCTGCCTTTTACCCTCAAGTTGTACATTTGTGACATCAAATACCCATCTAATAAAAAAATCTTCTGGATCACCCCATTTAATAAAACTTGCCTCAGATTTTACCCCTTTTAAAAGTTAGTGTGTTCTAATAGGTGCAACGAGCTCTGCGTGTTCTAACAGGTGCAACGACCTATTGCTAGGTCGACTTGCATGAGATGGGGTTTGTCTATCACACCGTACAAACCCGCATGTATGCAGAGTTGCTCAAATTTCACGCGGGAGTCATACTGATGTACAGTACATCTTCATCTCACCGCACATGATCTTACAATGTGATGAAGGAGACTGCTAACAGCAGCTAGGACCAAGGCCCAACGGCGGTGATGTTTGCCTGGAGTCCAACAGGTGCAATATGAAGAAAAGCAAGACCTGCACCACAAATGTGTTCGTCCAAGAGGTGCACCAAGGTTCTTGTGTGTTCGCGATGCGGCGAACTAGGGGTGCAGAAGCACACGACCCACACATGTACAAAGCATTCGGATGCCGCTGCTGCTAGAACAAATGCGGCCGAGAACATGTCAAAGGGCCCGATGGAAGTCGATGTCTCCGCAACTACGCCAAGTAAGTGCAAATTATACCTCCGAGTTGTATGTCTAGTTTCAATGCCACATCTTTAAAATGGGTACAATCGTAGAAAAAATACATTAAATGGGGTAATCAGAAGGAATTTTCACTAAATGAGGTAATTGGTGTCACAAATATATAATTAGGGGGTAAAATGGAATTTACTCTAATTCTAATAGATTATTAATTACACAATAAATTATCCTTTGATGTTTTCTCTAACAATTAATGTTCATATTAAGTTGTTGAATTTAAGTAAAACAAGGGCTCTTCAATAGTGTGGTTCTACTGTTCTCTTATAGGTGCCACACATGATTTTTGTTCAATGGCATGAGAGAGAAAGAAGAAAAATGTCCTCTTAATGCTTGAGGATCATATATTTTTAATTATATGAGATGTCTTCTGTCATCACATGTTTTCTTATTTAATTCGTGTGAACAATAATCGCTAGACAACATATCAAATAAACCTACTTGTACAAACAGTTTTTATTTTCTTTTGAATAAAATTTTGGGCACAAAAGAAATCAAACTCTCTACTATTGGAGAAGATATAAATGGTGTGAAGAAGGAAATACAACTGGTATAATGGAGAAAGCACTAGCATGCATCTCTTAGACGTTAAGATATGATTCCTTCACAAAGAGAACGCAACCTTGTTTTTTCTTACTCTCCCTACTTGAGAAAATTCCTATAAGGCACCTCTAAGAGAAGGTTGCCATCATGTAATTGGAGAAAAGATTATGCCATACTTCTTCCTATTACATTGAAGCCAGATGCTGCATTGGCACCATTAGCCATATGTGCAAAGTTGGAGATCTTAATTAGTTGATGTATTCTTTCCAACTAAGTCCAACCATTTAGGGTTCATACTAACTATACACCAGCAGCACTAGCAATGTTATAAGTTGGACAGGTGTACATGTATGGCCGATCGTTGAAAGTTAGTGCAGACATGGAGTATATATCGTGCTGTTTCTTTTATCGCCAATTTTTTTCAGAGTGGTCATTGCACATGCAAGTGTTCTAGAACATGGAGTGTTGATATTATTGATAGTTTGCTGACCATGTAAATGCATGTATGATTAGATGCATGGTAAGTCGTCTGTCCAATGCGTATATGGACACGTATGGATGTAAACATTTTATTGTTTCCCCCCTCTCGTCGCTTGCGTCATTAGGAGCGGGATAAATACATTAGAAGTGGTCATTCATTAATTATGGTGGAACCAAAACGCACCTTTGTCTGCTGACAAAATCGACAAATCACATTTTTGTTAGAACGCTTGTCGGTGGATACCAGACCCAATTCAAATCAAGCAAAATCGCATTCACATATGATTAGACGGCATCGACACTACAACTGCTGTGGCACAGCATCATTGACGCTTCCTTGGTCTAATGGAATCACACAGCAGCTAGGATGATGGAATCTACTGCTGCATATTGGATTCTCTACCACCCAAAGTGGCCGGAGCAAAGCTAAGCTAAGCCCCCAAATAGGTGGGGAAAAGCCAGCCCACTTTTGCACGGTTTCATCGACCCTAATCATGCTGTTTTCATCCTGCCTGCCGGCCGTCTCAATGCGCCGGCCGGATCGTGAAATCGATTCCTTCTCTACACTTTTCTCCTGCCACTGATGCGAAGTATCATTCTATTTTGTTCTGCGCCTGGATCGGAATCCAAGGAGAAGAGCCCATAGAATATTGCTGTATTATTGGTCTCTCGATCTTTGGCAAATCAAGGATACGCAAAAAGTGACCGCAAAAGTCTAGTGTGCAGTGTAAAAACTTCACTCTCGACCCTTTTCTTTACTGTACTCCGTAGTAGACTGACTATTGAAACGTTCAGGCCTAGGAGATGTGTGTCATCCTCCAATTGACGGTGGACGGTGGCAAGGTCTCAGCACCTATTCCACATATGGTTACACAATCTGCAAATGTCATAGGGCATATATTCGCAACAATATGTAGGAGATGAATTAGTTTGATTAGAACTCTTTTGATAGCCATCATTTTGGGGGCAGAATCATAAAATTCAATCGAGATTTCATACATAACGTGTCTGACTGCCATGGAATTGGAAACTTCATTTCATTTGGGATTCCAACGAATGTCTATGTATATTAAGTCAAATTAAGTCGGTAACCCTGTCAATATTCTGAACATCATTCATTTCATAAATTCTTGTGGCAGTCAAACATGATTTTACAAATAATATGATGGCATTAGTAACCTTTCACCTCATTGCTGCCAAATAAAGTGAAACGATGAGTGCCAAACGAGATCTGAAAGAATTTTACAACCAAGGTCTAAACAGTTTTCGAGCAGTAAATTAATTTGATCACTGATAGATAGACGAACTGTTAAAAGGTCCGGAAATTTTGCCTCCAGAATGTAAAAATGACTGCAAAGGTGTGCTCCATGCACGCAAGTATACATATATCAGTGCCAAGCATCCTCCCGTGCCCCTTTCCCCTGCTACAGTAGATCGAGGAGGGAGAAAGGCGATCTTGGTTCTCGCCGGCAGACCCCGCCGCTCCCCTCTGCCTCCGGTCGCCATCTTGGCACCGTGAGGTGGGGGGGAGCTCCGGGCTTCGTTTGGGCGTGTATATAGTTACTAGGTGTGAGTGCTCGCTGGCGGCTTCGAGGACGGTGGCGTTGCTGTCGGTGTGTGGCGTGTGGTCCTTCCCCTCCTGCCCCCGTTCCGGCGTCGTCTTCGTCGCTGAGGAGGTCGTGAAGGTTAGTCGGGTGTGTTCCTCCGCTTCTGCTTCGTCGGCCGGCCGTGGTGGCGAGGGATGGAGCTGGCGGTTGTGGGCGGCCCGTTTTGGTTGCTGGTGGTGCAGGTGTTCCTCGTCGACGTGTGCGCTCTGGCCGGCCTCGGTGGCGAGGGAAGCGGCGTCGGGAGGTGGTTGGGTCCTGTTCGAGGTGGACCTGGTCGGAGCTGAGGCGGCTGGAAGGAGGGTGGTGGCTGGGAGCTCGCGTTGTGGCCGTGTTCTTTCATCGCGTTCAAGCTCCGTTGCGTGGCGGCGGACGGCTCCTGCGGCCGACTACAAGGTGTGGCGGCGCTCGTCTCCCGGCGGCAAGCGGTTCGGCGTCTCCGGCGATGGCTAGGCTCTTGGGGTCGACATGGATCCGATTGTGATATCTTCAGGCTTCTCGGGGTCCTCCGTGCAAATTTCTGGGTCTTATTGTATTTTCTTTGTTTTCTTTGGACCTAGCTGTAATTTGTACTGAGTGCATGTTTTATGAATCGGATCCTCCTTCAAAAAAAAATATACATATATCAATACGTCTAGATCACTCGTACGTAGTTATGAAATGAATGAATTATTGGCCATGAAATTGTTGTTTACCAATCAGTTCTCCATCAAGCAGCATCTTTCAAGGACCTGATCTCTGGTATACTCCGCGACAAGAGTAAACTTTCCGTGCTTGTAGCTCCGTGCACAAATTTAGTATAGTTGTACACATCCATCCATCCATACTGTCCCCGTGTCAATTTCTCTGCCAGAAGTGTGCCTAGTTGGATATATTCCAAGCTGTCACTGTTGCCCAACAAGTATATTGAATTGGACGCACACTTGGCGCACATAGCTATATTCGTACTAGGGGACTAAGCGCGGACTCCGCCGCGCCCGTGGGCTGAAATTTTGAATTATTTAATCATAAAATTGTTGAAATTCAAAAATTGTCTAGGTTGAGAAGTTTTTCGAATTTTTGAAATGGTCAAACTGGGAGCTATTTATACTTGAATTGTTTTCACGTTTATTAAATGCTTAGATTTTGTGGTCATGATCTATCTGTAATATTTGTAAGCGCGCCATCCGTCGCGCCCGTGGACTCGAAAGAATTATAGTTTTTTTTGGAGGGATTAAATTTGAAATTTGGATTGGAAAGTTCCGGTATGGTTTTTCTTTCTTCTTCTTTTTTAAATGTTAGCAAATTCGAATTTCTCAAATGTGCTTGTTTTCTCTTGCAAAGGTAGAACTTTTTTTGTGTGTGGTAATGTTGGCATGTTTATTGTATTTGATTTTCTCTTGTTTATTAAATTTGAAAACCGTCTGAAATTTTGAATTATTCAAACGTGGAATTTGAGCATATGTTGTAGGTAGCTGTTTTTTTTGTGTCCATGTTGACATATTTGTCATATTTAATCTATTCATTAAATTTAATCATGGAAGCGTCCGCATTTAAAAATTGCGCAGATTCGGGAATTAATGAAATGCAAATGAGGCTTTCGTTTTAAGATTGTCCGCATTTTAAAAATCGTTAAAATTCTGAAGTCGTGCAGTGTTTCAGTAGTTTATCAAAATACGTAAATTTGGAAGACACATGGAAATTTGAAATTTGAATTCTGATCGTGTATATTTATTTGTATGTCATCACTTTGACATATTTGTCATATTTTTTAGTAGACATATTTAAAATTGTTGGTTTACGTTATCTAGAATTATTATTTTTAATTATATAAACTGAATATGCAGACAAGTTTGTTTTTTTCGCATTAAATGGATAGCATATTTTTTTCTCAGCATTTTAACCTATTTTTCGGGTATTTATAGAAATAATTCAGTTTTCATCTATTGTTTTTGTCGAAATGTGCACCATTTCAAAATTTGTAGACATGTTTGCTAACTGAATATGTAGACATGTTTGTTTTTTGTCTTGAATATATATCATATTTTTATCAACATTTTAACCTATTTTTCACATTTTTCGGTTATTTATAGAAATAATTGAGTTTTCATCTATTTTTTTGTCGAAATGTGCACCAATTCAAAATTTGTAAACATGTTTGCTTTTTTGCCATATCGTGGTGGCGTCAGCAATGGCCACAGCGGCCATGGCGACGGCGGCGGCGGGCCGGCGCATCCTCGCGCGTCCGCGCGATACGGCACGCGCGCGTGCGGCCAAACGAAGGGCGGCAACGCGGGCGACCCTCCAGTGGCGGTGCCGCCGCCTTTGGGTCGCCGGAGCGGCGGTGGGGGCACGCGGAAGCGGCGGCGGCCATCGCGCACTCCGGCGGGCATCCCGGCGCGGCCGCAGCGTGCCGGCACGCGGCGCGCGGCGAGGAGGTGGAGGGCGGCGCGGCGGATCCTCCAGTGGCCGCGGATTTGGCCGGGGACGCGTCAGGCGGCGGCGCCGGCGACTTGGGCGCCGCGCGGGAGAGAGAGAGGAGGGAGGGGCTGCGCGCGTGTTTTTTCGGTGGGGTCCCTGAGATTTTCCGAAATTGCTAATCGGTCCCTCCCCTCAAGAAACAAAAGGTCACGGGTTAATTTCTGGAACTGTGAGGTTGTTTTTAGAAAACTGCGCGGCAACCGGGTGGGCGACCGGCTGGCCACCGGGACGACCGGCCCGCGACCGGGCAACGTGTCGCCTCCCCATTGGACAAAAATCGAAGCTACTGTAGCTGGGCCTGCGTGGACGTATTTGGACTGTCGGATTGCGCGATCGGACGGCTGACGTTTGTGGGGCGACGTGGCTGCAGGAGAAGGCAGCGATTCTTCCCCCTTTTATATATAGTAGAATGACGCTGTCTGGTCCAACCGGCTCATCTTATGTTACTGGCTAATCATGCGAACTCTGGGAAAAATAGTCATCTCTACATTTCATGTGACCGCAGCGATACGAGATAGTCGTACAGGTCGTACGCCTGGACCCACTGCAAATGCTCCATTTTTTTTTGCTCTACCAATTTGGCTAAACTCCACCCTCTCCATTGTTGATCGTTGACAAAATTGACTTTTTCTAAATTTAGCTAAAAAAGCCATGCCCTAAGTTTTCTACAATTCTAAGTCCTCTGATGAACTCCATCCTCTCTGGCGCTGGACTTGGCTATGTTAGCGCCACATATATTGGCAGTGAAAAAAACTCCGTATCTTCGCGAGCTAAACAAAGATTGAAGGGTAAACGGCGTTGAGTTGTTAGATCTCAATGCTAGATATATACGGCGTTGATCCCCTAGATTGGCATTTTTTTTTCTCCAAAAGGGTGTCATCACCATTCCTTACGGCCTTGAGTTCTAACAACTCAATGTTAGAAAATTTTAAGTTGATCTTAATCTTCGTTTCCGTTTGGTAAAGTGCTATGTTGGTGGCAGGGACGAAGGCAGAAAATTTAGAAACAAAGGCTAAAATTATTGGGGAGGTCATGGACAATAAGAGCACACAGGTTTCGGGAGGTTTTTGCATAAAAAGCACGGGTTTTTCACGCTGCCCACCAACGAGGAGGTATGTGGCGCTGACGTAACCAAGTTTGGTGCCCAAGTTGGTGACGAGATAAAGGTTAGATAATATTTGCAAAATTAGAGAAGGGTCGTTTATGACTAAACTTTCAATAGAAGTTTAGTTTGTCAAAAATCACAACTTTATTGTTTGTGTTGTATGATACCAATATAGGGTGCACCCCGTGTCCCACTCCCACAAGGCCACAACGGCAGGTTCGAATCATAAAATAAAGTATATTTTCCCTAACTAGTAGTGTTGTTAAACATTGACGGACTCTTTGGTTTAAAGGATTTGTGATACAGAGGAATAAGAATATTGTAGAAATAGAATGTCACGACACTTGGAATACTACATTAGCCAAAAACACAGGAATCAATAGCAGGTGCTGTTTGGAGGAAATTTGTATAGAAATTGATTACATGTCATACTTGTCATAGACACATAAGATATTGTCCAAGAGGTCTCACATCTTGCTAGAATCATGTAGGATTTTAGTGTAGGAAAACAATACATAGCAATTTTGGAGTATTCATTCCATTAAACCAAATAAACTCTATAAGAAAAATTATCATGGTTTGAAATCCTATACAGTTTCGAAACAAAGAGGCCATAGTCAACGTATCAGAATCATCCAAGAAGCAGCAAAAACGAGAGCGTGGGCGTGTCTCGTTTCTTTGAAGCAAGAGCATGGACGACGTGTTTGGAAGTGGCAGGGAGTTTGGTGCGGCATTTGGGCAGAGAATATACCGGCATGCATACGCAAGCCTATACTAACTAGCAAACATACCCGTGCGTTGCAACGGGCGAGATAAAAATAAACATAAAGTCTGCTTAGTTTGTTGTAATGGGGTATTATACATATGTGTAGAATGTTCGGTTGAGAGCAAGGAAGTTGTCTTGTTCGCTGCATCCATTCGATCAAACAAATGACTAAATTATTGAAAAGTAAATGTGTCGACACAATTGGTGAGGTTTATCACCTTCTACAATCACCTTTCTTTGTTTTTTCTGATTTTGGACGTGTTCTGTCACAGAAACAAGGCAGTGAGCTACATACACTCAACGATTCAGAGACAGTAAGACATCAAATAATAAGCAGGATGATCAGGTGGCTAAACTGATTCAGTTACGAAGTACTAAATCCAGTACTTTGATAAAAGCTTTGGTGGACAATATTTATTCAAAAGCTTGCATTTGTCAAGTGAAAGTGAAACTCTAGGTTTGCAGAGAAATTATTCACCTGCTTCGCCTTAGAGAAGATTGTTTACACATACTGTACAAGCTTACGAACTGACCATCCTTTTCTCTCGTAGTAGCATAGATAAACGATGAAATGATAGCATCTATCTTCAATCCAGAAACAGGTCGATGCACATCCTAGGTACTGCATTTTCCACTGAATAGGCATGATGAGAATGAAGGTGTAGTTAGGATGAGAATTCAAGCTTAGTTAGGATTAGCATTCAACAGTGTTCTGCCGATTCGGGCAGTGGGATGTAAGCTCCCGATCCTACTCGCTCCAGCTCAAGGCGCTTCATCTCTGCCTAGATGTCGCGCTCGGCCGCCTCGCTGCCATGATCCACCGAGCGCACCGATCCAAACGCACTCGATTCTGTGTCATGATCAGGCGACCGCAGCAGCTTGGCGCCGTGTACAAGTTGTAGCTGGAGAATCTCGTCGTCCCGTCCAATTGACGACCCGGGCGTTGACCGTGTCATGCACGAGGCCAGCTTCGAGCTCAGGGCCTGCCGCCTGCGTCGCCGCCGCCGCCTTGCGGCGTCCCGCCACCAGTCCCTCTCTAGCGCCGCCTCGCCTCGCTAGGCTCGCGTGACCGATTGGCAGCAGGGCCGCGGGGAGCTGGACGCGTCGATCTGTGCTGCTCGCCGACAGCGTTGGCCGCGAGTGCTTACGGCTGGATCCGGCACGGCGTGGAGTTGTGGATAGTTGGCGGATGCGGAGAAGAGTGGCAGCAGGCAGGGGCGATGCTCGAGTGGGAGTGGCCATGGGCACGGCGGGAGGTGGGCCGTGGACGAGACCATAGAAGGTCGCGGACAGGGCGCGCACGCCGGATCCGCCGGACACGGGGAAGGGTAGGGCGGCGTCGGCGAACAGGGAGGAGCGGGGGTGGGCGGGATCTCGAGCGGAGGGGTTGGTGGTCGACGAGGAAAGCTGAGAGAGTTCCTTCGATAATTTTGCAATCTGACCCCTGTTCGTGGGCTGCGGGTTAATTCCTCAGAAATAGGAGGGCTCCGACGCAAAACAACCACGACGTACCTAGAGAAGAGATATTGTACCACTGATCATGGAGCGGCCATTAGTTTCCCAATCGATGATGCATGTTGACAAGCTAGCATAGCACGGAGTAGAGACAGAAGAGTATCAATTTGGCAACCATGCATGTCGACAAGGTAGCACCAAGGGAGACAGAAGGACAATGGGTGTATGTCAGTATGCGCGCGCGCGACAAAGCAATACATGCGCCACTGGCCACTGGGTACCAGTCCAGTGTGCGCTCCTCGATTCCTACACCACGGCATTGTCGTGTCGCACCACTGCCTGCCTGCAGTTTGCCACTGGCCTCAGGTGTGTCCGAGCTGGAACCTTTCAGTTCATACTATTTCTGTGGGAGGATGATGGCGACGCAGAGTTGCTAGTAGAAACCAAACAAATCGGTGGGCTGGGCCTTTTGTTAGTAGTAACATGCTGTATAAGTCGTCCCTAAACCATCCGCCACCGAATCTGTCTCAGATCTACGGCATCTTCACCGGCCGTATCAATAGCCATCCCAATAGAGTTAGATATTAAAAAGCCACCTAGCCGCAACCCTAGCCGTTGTTCGTCGGCGCCATGTGCATTTTCATCGTCGCTTTCGTCTAAGAATTGACAGGTCCTCACCTCCTCTAGGTGCCGCTCTGGCACTAGGAGGGGTAGGGACCTCGGACCTGCGCAGAACGCTATACAAAGGTCCTTAATGTTAGAGCTTGGTTTTGGTTGTTGTCTTCTTCGTCAATGGAGATGTCATCGTCTGCAATAAGTGATCTTTCGCGCTTCCTTCGTCGGCGAGATCTTCTTCCCGACGTCAATGGTGTCTTTGGAAGATTAAGTTTGTCTAGGTATGGTTCTTCAGATCTTGCTTCGCCAGATCAATCTTGGATTGTTTCTCATGGTTGCCGCGAGGAGGTTTGTCCTCGCATTATCTATCCCGGCTACTACGTCTTCGGTAATGGTGATTCATTCTCTCGGCTCCCAACGACGTCGACAAAGTGGCTCGGTTATTTGTTCCTGTAATATCAGTGGTGGTGCTCTTGCCGATGTTGCTTGATTAATTTAATGGTTGCGTGCGTGCACAAAGTCTTGGCATTGCGCCTCAAAATTAAAAGGGGAGAACCTTCGTTGATATTCACAGGTCTGTGGTTTTGTGTTTTCGACGTTGCTCTACGGCTGCCTTCAGAAAAGTACAAGATTGTGTTATGGAAGAAGAAAGGGCTTGAAGATCTCATAGATTTGCTCGTCTCTTTTAGTATTGTTTTTGTAATCGATGTAATCGTGTACTCTTTGTTGGTTTAATATATATGGAAAATTTCAAAAAAAAAAACGCCATCTAGCCGCAGCCCCAATAGCGATATTTTTTTTGGCGCGGCCCAATAACTGTCCGGCACTTCCACACCGACATAGGTACATAGGAGCAGTGTGAGAGCGCCGGGCAGAAGTGGCAAACAGAATCACGTGTATCCGAGAGGCGGGTACCACACGACATCGATCCAAACTTTTCTATTGCCCACCTCGTTTTTTCCGTGCCTCTCCTCCTCTCCCAACCCCCACTGAATCGCCAAAGTCGCCATGTTTCAACGCCAACTAGTCAACGAGTCCTACCCAGCAATGACGTGTAGCCCTCCTCGCTTTGGTTGTCGCTCTCGCCGTCGTTTAATTTGGAAGCAACCGCAGCTATCTGGCGCCACTGCCACTTCCGTCTGACCTCCTCCTCCATCCAGCGGTTCTTCTTCGACCGTGCTCATCAACTCACTCTGCTGAGACCATCTTGCGCATCGCACACAAGATGTTCGACCATTTGCCAAGGTATGTTCCTTCTAGATTATTACATTGTTAAATTAGAGGGTGATTGGTTGTTTGATTGTTTCATTGTATGATATATAGACTATGGATACTTACAACAGAAGAGGAAGCAAATGCAGCTGCCGAGGTTGATGAGGCCTTGATGATCGTCTCCTGTCTTCTATGTTTACAAGTAGAGCTGAATGTCCCTCCTCAACGTGGAGGTTCAAAAATTGGGAGGAAAACGAACAACTATCGTCGTAAGATTTAGAGTCATTTGATGTTAAGAGGCTGATTATTTTGCCGGTGACCGACGCGTGGGACGAGAGATCATGGTGGTGGTGACACTCACTAGTAGAAAATGGGCCTATGGTCCCGGTTCGGTTGGGCCTTCAGTCCCGGTTGTCCAACCGGGACTGGCCAATCGGGACCAATGCTGGTCCCGGTTGGGCCACGAACCGGGACCAATGGTTGTCCACGTGGCCTGGTCTGGCTGCTCGTGGGGGGAGACTCATTGGTCCCGGTTCTTAATACGAACCGGGACCAATGAGTGCTTTTTTTTTTGGTATTTAGGGTTTAGGA
Organism: Poa pratensis; assembly: GCA_947311845.1. Lineage (NCBI taxonomy): Eukaryota > Viridiplantae > Streptophyta > Magnoliopsida > Poales > Poaceae > Poa > Poa pratensis. The sequence continues at coordinate 41,497,547 of CAMZMU010000027.1, forward strand.
TTTGATCTCGCCGGTGCCCCCTCTCGCCGGTGCCCCCTCTCCCTCTCGCCGGTGCCCCTCTCCTTCTCGCCGGTGCCCCTCTCGCCGGTGCCCCCTCTCCCTCTCGCCGGTGCCTCCTCTCCCTCTCGCCGGTGCCTCCGTCGTCTCCCCCTTCTTCGCATCGCCGACGTGCTCTCCATCGTTTCCGTACGCATATTATACGCTCTACTATATACACAGTACATGTTGATGCATATATAATTAATAGATCTCTTGCGAGAATACAACTATTTAATTACATGGAGATAGATCAAGCCATCAAGGCTTATGTAGTTCATCGTCCGAAGCATAATGTTCTCCCCTTTCATCGATGACCTCCCTAAGCAGAAATCCCGCCAATTCCTCTTGAATTGCTCCTACGCGCAGTTGTGGGTCGATCTTCTCCCGCATTTTGCTGAAAGCAGTTGTTCTCCGCTCAGTGGTCAACTCGCGAATGAACTCGCAAACGTAGAATCCACATAAATTACTCCCCGGTGGCTGCTGCGGACTTTTCACCGTTTTATAAGTTAGCTCATCTTTGAATGGACCTTCTACCTTCTGTTTGAAAATTGTCCAACACCTGCTTTGGCAAAGAAAATGAACAAAGGAGTTATTAATTACTTGACATCAGGGAACGAATGAAAGAGGGCGATATAATGCGATAATGATTGAAATTACTTGTTGAGCATTTCTTTCATGTCGGACCACAACTCTTGGTCCCAACTTAATGAGTCGTGGACTTCAACTGTGGACTTGTCAGGTTGAATGCTTAGCAGAATCCAGTGGAACCTGCGGACGTTTACATAAAGCAGACATGCATAGCTCATCAATTACACTTAACATCGAGAAAGCCAAATAAAAATATGTACAAGACAGAAACGTATGTGAATTCACGATATATGGGTCAACGAACCCAACCTCAAAAACTTTAGATCTTTTGCATTCCAGCATCTTCATTCTGCATAATAGCGTACAAAAAGATATATATATAGGCAGGATAATATAATACAGGCAATGAACGAGCTGAGCTAGAGACTTAATTACGAAAATAAATCACTTACAGACAATAGCAAGAGAGGATAGATTTGTCGAGGGAGCGCTTTTGGAATAACTGGAACAGTTCAGTCAGTTGAACCTGTATAGTGTAACGTTTGAAGAAATGCTCCACTCTAACGTCCAGCGGAAACCACTCTTTCGCGTCCTTCTTTGATGTGTGCACCAAGTACCAGGTATGCAGATTTCGCATATGTGTTGATAGACCCGTCATCTCCTCATTACTGACCATAGGTCCCCTTGGACATATTTCCGTGCCATCTCTAACATTGGCGCATGTTCATAGCCTAAAAGTTGACCAAGGCTCATACCCAAGGCGGTAGCCTGTTCCTTGGCCTGAGATACAGTGACACCAAGTTCTTTAGCAGCAGTTATGGCTCTGGGGTCCAATAATTCCAGGTCCTTATCCATAGCGACTCTGAAGTCCTTGTCGACATCGGAACACACTATGAGCGGGGGACCGATTGATTTTTCTGCTGTCCGAGCTGGGCAATTTGTTTCCCGCTTTTTGCACTTCTTCCCTTGTTCTGCTCAGACTGGGCACGTGTTAGCTTAGTAAGTTCACGACCATAGTCAGATGGCAGATTCATCGATATCTGGGATGGCTGCTCAAGGAAGGACTTTCTCCACTTTTTGGATTTTTCATCGTATACCGGCTTCTGCTCGGGCTTTTTTGGTGCAAAAAAAGCCTTATTGTAGGCAACCGCCTCCGCGGAGTTTTCCGCTACAGTCCTGTCATAAGGTCTAATGGGAAGATTCTTATGAGTTACTGTTGGGAGGGGCGACCTTTTACGTTTCGGTGATCGCTTACCCCTCATAGTACGAGCGGTGGGCGGAAACGGCTGACGCGGCGGCGGAGACGGCTGCGCTGGAGATTGGTGAGGCGGTGTAGAGGACTGTTGCGCTGGAGACTGTGTACGAGAGAAAGAGCGCTAATATATGTATATAGACATCAGAGACTTAATTAATACAATCTTCGGCTTCATTAATATATGTATATGCACCTCGCCGGAGTTTAATGTTCCACCGGAGCCTTCGGCTTCTCCCTCGTCGGCTTCTCCCTTGCCGACTTCTCCCTCACCCCGGCCGTCGGGTTCTACCTCACCGGAGCCGTCTCTTCGGTTGAGAGACTCATCTCCCTCACCGGAGTTGTTCAAAAACTCCGTGGTGACATCGACAATATCTTCCGGCCCGCGGATTATATCCTGGAGGATATTTTCCTGATCTTCGTCTCGTTCCATAGTTTCTGCAAATTAAGAACAATGCACAAAACTTTAGTTGGGTAACTTGTTCCATATGTCAAGATACATCTACAATATCATAAACCCGTAAACTCGTATCGTAAACCCGTAAACTCGTATCGTAAACTCGTATCGTAAACCCGTAAACTCGTATCGTAAACCCGTAAACTCGTATCGTAAACCCGTAAACTCGTAAACTCGTATCGTAAACCCGTAAACTCGTATCGTAAACCCGTAAACTCGTAAACTCGTATCGTAAACCCGTAAACCCGTAAATTTGCATCTTTACATATCTAACACAATTTACCGGGTCAACTTCCGAACCACGATCTACCGGGAAGAACAAATACCGGACAAGAACACAATCAATACATGGCATTGATGCAATGCGCAATATGTATGCATGATCAATTTAATGCATTGACATGGAACTCTAAATCATGTTTGAAATGTTATTGAATTAGGACAAGCACAAATTAGGACTAACAAAATTTTCCTATACAAAAAAATCCTAACACTAACAAAATTTTCCTATACAAAAAATCCTAACACTAACAAAATTTTCCTATACACTAACAAAAAATCCTAACACTAACAAAATTTTCCTATACAAAAAAATCCTAACACTAACAAAATTTTCCTATACACTAACAAAAAATCCTAACACTAACAAATTTTTTCCTAACACTACATTTTCCTAACACTAACAAAAAATCCTAACACTAACATTTTCTAACAAATATTTTTTCCTAACACTAACATTTTCCTAACACTATAACATTTTCCTATACAAAACAAAAAAATCCCAACACTAACATTTCCTATACAAAAAAAATCATAAAATTTAACTCACCGATCGATAAGCGGTGGTGCGCGCGGGCGGCGGTGGCGCTGCGAGCTCGGCGCGGGGACGGCGGTGGCGCTGCGAGGGGGGCGGCGCGGTGGCGCTGCGAGGGGGACGGCGCGGGGACGGCGCGGTGGCGTGCGTGCGGGGAGGAGGCCGGCCGCGTCGTGGCGCCGTACGTGTACGGGGAGGAGGCCGGCCGCGTCGGGGCGGCGTGCGGGGAGGCGGCGGGGCGGCGCGTCGTGGAGGTCGGCGGCGGGGCAGCCTGACGGCGTGGTGGCGGCTCCGCGGCTCCTCTGCTTTCTTTGCTCCTCGTCGATGAACTCTGCGTGAGAATGAGGACGAAGAAGAGGCGCGGGCAGTTATAGCAGACCTCATTGGTCCCGGTTGCTGGCAAGAACCGGGACCAATGCCTCTTTGGTCCCGGTTCTTGCCACCAACCGGGACCAATGAGGGCGCAGTTAATGCCAGATCAAGCGCGGGATCCACGGACTCATTGGTCCCGGTTCTTGGTAGAAACCGGGACCAAAGAGTCATTTTTCAAAATTATTTCGAACTTTTCAGTTCTGAAATTTTGTTCCCGCCTTTTTTTTCTTATTTAGGTGTTTGGATATGAATTTCAAATAGTTTTGAATCTGAAAAGACTTTCAACATGAAAAGTTATTAAATTTGAATAAATAATCCAAAACCATTTTCTGTTTTCTAAAATAATTATTCTAACTATACAAACTATTAACCATTTTGCCATTTTCAATTAAAAATGCATTAACTTTATTGCATATTTTGAATTGACAAAACTTTCAACATGAAAAGTGTTTGAATTTGTATAAATAATCCAAAATCAATTTTACATTATTATTGTCATTTTCAATTTAATATGGATAAATTCATATCTTTAAATCCGTAAGTCGAAACTCGACTAATAATACGTATAAATCGATAAAAATGATTAAGTAAGATTTATGATTAAGTAATAATAATTATTAATTCAGTTAATTCTATTTTTGGTGTTGTAAAATCCCATGGCAAGCAGAAGTAAATGCAGAACAATTTCAGAAAACCTATATTTGTAAGATGAATGTTTGGTGTTGTAAAATGCAGAAGAAAGCAGATAAAAATTATTAATTCATTTATCTTAATGCATTACATAAAAGGTTTAATACATTATTACACATGATACAACGTCTCACAAGCGCTTGAAAGAAACACACCCCTGATCCAACATCACCAACATTATTCTACATAAACGGACTTGCTGGCTCGAAGGCCGTAGGATTAGGGGGAACGGCGGGAGGAGCCAGCCCCGTGGGCGGCCGCCCGGTTCTCGCGCGCACGTTTGCGGCGGAGGGCAAGATCCATGGAGGATGAGTCTTTCAGCGCCCAATCCAGATCGGAAGCCTCCTTCGCCTTGAGCTGGTAGGAAGTCTTGGCTCGCTGGACAGGGTAGTCGCGGACAGACTGGAAGGAGGCTTCCATGGCCTCCTGTATCTGCAACCCACAACCTTCTTCCCCGTCGTCGCTCCAGTCGAAGTCGTCGTCCTCCTCCTCCTCCGCGGGAGGAGCGGCGGCGCCTGGTGGAGGTGCAGCGGCGCCAGGTGGAGGTGCGGCGGCACCTGGTGGAGCAGGAGGCCGGTAGCTGGGCATTCCTCTCCACGCCGGGCTCGTGGGCATACGGCGGGATAGACTCCCGCGGTTGCGCCCAAGCGCGCTCTGCCGAGCACGCTCGACCTCGTCCAGAAGGCGCTGCGGCGGGCGTGGCGGATCCATCTCGTGGAGACGATGCGTTCGTGGCTAGGAATGGTGGATTAGGGTTTACCCCGTCGGCGACAATATATAAAGACCTCCAGGGCAGCGCTGGGGGAGGACAGGTGCCCAGGAAAGCGCTGGGGGAGGACACGTGTCGTGACCGCAAAGCCCGTCTTTAGTCCCGGTTGGTGTTACCAACCGGGACTAAAGAAGCACACAGATCGTGTGTTTCTTTCAATCGCTTGTGAGCCGTTGGATCAGGGGTGTGTTTCTTTTGAGGGATTGTGAGCTGTTGGATCAGCAGTATCACGACCACTTCGTGAGCCACATGACCCGGTTGGTGTTACCAACCGGGACTAAAGAAGCACACGGATCGTGTGTTTCTTTCAAGCGCTTGTGAGACGTTGGATCAGGGGTGTGTTTCTTTTGAGGGATTGTGAGCTGTTGGATCAGCAGTATCACGACCACTTCGTGAGCCACATGACCCGGTTGGTGTTACCAACCGGGACTAAAGAAGCACACGTACCCTATATATACCGCCCTCCTCAGACAAGTTACTCACTCACACAAAACATTCCAGCGTCACTCGGAGAGGCATCTTTGGGCAACCAGTGGCAAGACGTCTCTGATGACCTGCGACCGTTCCAAACGGTTGCAGATCATCAGAGATGTGTTGCCGGACGGTTGTAGATCATCAGAGACGTCTTGCCGCTGCTTGGATCGAAGTGGCGCTCAAACACAAAACATTCCAGCGTCACTCGGAGAGGCATCTTTGGGCAACCAGTGGCAAGACGTCTCTGATGACCTGCGACCGTTCCAAACGGTTGCAGATCATCAGAGACGTCTTGCCGGACGGTTGTAGATCATCAGAGACGTCTTACCGCTGCTTGGATCGAAGTGGCGCTCAAACTCACGAGCCACCGTCGGGCTGTATGCAGGGGGAACTGTGTTTGGACGGTCGAAGCTGAGGTTTGAGAGGTTCCCACGGGAGGTGTGGGAGCCGACAACCACCTACCACGCGTGTTTCACCGGTCGTCATGCAATTAATTAACAGAAAACAAAAAAGAAAACTCACTCGTGTATTATGGTTTTCACCACATAAAGGTTTAATACATTACTACACATCACATAAAGGTTTAATACATTACATTGATTTACATCGCTTCAGCCGTAACCATGGAGCATCTTCATTATTTAACGGGATGCTTGGGTCAGTTCTCACTGTGAAGGGCGGAATTTCATCAAACTTATCATAATCTGCTGACATGTCTGTCTTGCCCTCGACTCCCACGATGTTTCTTTTCCCTGAAAGAACTACGTGACGCTTTGGCTCATTGTCTGATGTATTCGTTTGCTTGTTTTTTCTTTTTTTCGGTCTGGAGGACATGTCCTTCACATAGAAAACCTGAGCCACATCATTGGCTAGGACGAATGGTTCGTTCTTGTAACAACCAAGATTCTTGAGATCCACTGTTGTCATCCCGTACAGCTGGTCTACCTTTATCCCTTCTCCATTCATGTTGACCCAACTGCACCGAAACAAAGGGACCTTAAAAGTAGGTCCATAGTCAAGTTCCCATATCTCCTCTATGCGACCATAGTATGTGTCCTTTTGCCCATCGTCGTTTGTTGCATCAAAGCGGACACCACTGTTCTGGTTGGTGCTCTTTTTATCTTGGGCGATCGTGTAAAATGTATTCCCATTTATCTCGTACCCTTGGAAATTCAATACAGTCGAAGATGGTGACGCGGCCAACAAGTAGAGCTGATCTCCGACAGTGGTGTCATTCATGAGCTGTAATCGCAACCAACTGCCGAAGGTCTCCATGTGTTTTTCTTTAATCCAGGAGTCATCCTTCCCCGGGTTCTTGGAGCGTACATAATTCTTGTGTTCCTCGATATACGGAGCCACGAAGGTGGAACTTTGTAGAACTGTGTAGTGTGCTTGAGTTAAAGAATGCCCGTCCCTACATATCAGTGCTTTCTTTCCTAGCGTGCCTTTTCCACTCAGTCTCCCCTCATGCCGCGATTCAGGAACACCAATCGGCTTAAGGTCAGGAATAAAGTCAACACAGAACTCAATGACCTCTTCTGTTCCATAGCCCCTTGAGATGCTTCCTTCTGGCCTAGCACGGTTATGAACATATTTCTTCAAGACTCCCATGAACCTCTCGAAGGGGAACATATTGTGTAGAAATACAGGACCGAGAATGGCAATCTCGTCGCGTAGGTGAACCAGGAGATGCGTCATAATATTGAAGAATGATGGGGGGAACACCAACTCGAAGCTGACAAGACATTGGACCACAGCCTTCTGTAAACTTGGTAGAGTTACTGGATCGATGACCTTCTGAGATATTGCATTGAGGAATGCACATAGCTTCACAATGGGTACTCGAACATTTTCCGGTAGAAGCCCCCTCAATGCAACCGGAAGCAACTGCGTCATAATCACGTGGCAATCATGAGACTTCAGGTTCTGGAATTTTTTCTTTGCCATATTTATTATTCCCTTTATATTTGACGAGAAGCCAGCCGGGACCTTGATACTGCTCAGGCATTCAAAAAAGATTTCCTTCTCTGCTTTGGTAAGAGCGTAGCTGCTTAAGTATTGACGCCCTTTATCCGTCTGCTTGTTGTATGGGTCTTTCATACGTTGCTGGTCTGCCCGTGCTTCCGGTGTATCTTTTGTCTTCCCATACACGCCCAGGAAGCCTAGCAGGTTCACGCAAAGATTCTTCGTCACGTGCATCACGTCGATTGAAGACCGGACCTCTAGGACTTTCCAATAGGGTAGCTCCCAGAATATAGAGCACTTTTTCCACATGGGTACGGTTGTTAGCGTCATTCGGAACAGATAGACTGCCAGGACCCTTTCCAAAGATTACTTCTAAATCCTTGACCATGTCATATATAACATCACCATCAGGGAGGTTAGGCTTCTTCCGGCGATCTGCCTCACCGTTGAAATGCTTGCCGGGCTTTCTTACGGCATGACCGTTCGGAAGAAATCGACGATGCCCCAGGTACACATTCTTGTTTCCCAAATGTATACTTTCAGTCTTATCTAAACAGTGCGTGCATGCATTGTATCCCTTGTTTGACTGTCCTGAAATGTTACTAAGAGCAGGCCAATCATTGATGGTTACGAACAGCAACGCTCGTAGGTCAAATTCCTGTTGTTTGTGCTCATCCCACACACGTACACCTGGTTCGGACCACAACTGCAAAAGTTCATCAACTAATGGCCGTAGGTACACATCAATGTCGTTGCCGGGTTGCTTCGGGCCTTGGATGAGCACTGGCATCATAATGAACTTCCGCTTCATGCACAACCAAGGAGGAAGGTTGTAGATACATAGAGTCACGGGCCAAGTGCTATGACTGGAGCTCTGCTCCCCAAAAGGATTAAAGCCATCTGTACTTAGACCAAATCTTAAGTTCCTTGCGTCATCTGAAAATGTCGGGAACTCTCTGTCGATTTTTCTCCACTGGGACCCATCGGCGGGGTGTCTCAACTTCCCGTCTTTCTTACGCTCTTCTTTGTGCCATCGCAACAACCTGGCATGCTCTTTGTTTCTGAACAGACGTTTCAACCGTGGTATTATAGGAGCATACCACATCACCTTAGCAGGAACCCTCTTCCGGGGGGGCTCGTCATCGCCCTCAACATCACCAGGGTCATCTTGTCTTATCTTGTACCGCAGTGCATTGCATACCGGGCATTTATCCATGTTCTCGTACTCACCGCGGTACAGGATGCAGTCATTAATGCATGCATGTATCTTCTGCACATCTAATCCTAGAGGGCAGATAGCCTTCTTTGCTTCGTATGTAGTCTCGGGCAATTCGTTATCCTTTGGAAGCTTCGGCTTCATTATTTTCAGTAACTTCTCAAATCCCTTGTCAGAACAACCAGTCTCTGCCTTCCATTTCAGCAGTTCCAGTGTGGTACCGAGCTTTGTGCTGCCATCTTCGCAGTTTGGGTACAGCAACTTTTTGTGATCCTCAAGCATGGCCTCCAACTTTAGCTTCTCCTTTTCTGTATCGCATTCTCGCTTTGCATCAGAAATGACCCCACCAAGACCATCAGCGGGCTCATCTGATGCCCGATGTTCACCTCTTTCTTCTTCAACGTCTTCCATAACAGTATCACCGCATTCCTCAGGGAACATAGGATAGTTGTCATCATCCTCCTCTTCTTCATTGTCTTCCATCGTAACCCCTCTTTCTCCGTGCTTGGTCCAACAATTATAGCTGGGCATGAAACCTTTCCGAATCACGTGGTCTTGAATGGTTCTCGGGTCAGGTACTCCCTGACGTTCCGACACTTCTCACATGGACAAGGCATAAAATTATTCACTTTGTTTGCCTCAGCCACATCGAGAAATTTATGCAGGCCTGCAATAAACTCGGAACTGCGTCGTTCGCCGTACATCCATCGCATCCGTGCATCCATCTGCATCATATATATAATTAAGTTTATCAAATACCATTACAATAACATCTTGAATAGTGAAATGACCACGGTGCGGGTCGGGCATAGTTGCTAACCACGGTGCGGGTCGGGAATAGAGAAATTTATGCAGGCCTGCAATATTTCTGTATCAATTACAGATGAAAAGGATATAGTTGCTAACCTCGGTGCGGGTCGGGCATTTCATCGAACACATCTTGTGCGTGGCAAAGAGAAAAAAAACTAGCACCTCCACTTCCCACCAATCCAGGAAAAAAAAAGAGGAGAGAGGGGGGGCAACAATATATAGGCAGGGGAGGGGTATTGGTCCCGGTTCTTGGCACGAACCGGGACCAAAGCTCCGCGGCATGCCACGTGGTCCGGCTCTGGAGCTTTGGTCCCGGTTCTTGGCATGAACCGGGACCAATGCCCCCAACCGAACCGGGACCAATGCCCCACGGGGCCATGGCAGCTCGAACCGGGACCAGTGCCAGCACTGGTCCCGGTTTTTGCCTGAACCGGGGCTAATGGAAAACAGTACTCCGGACAAAAAGTCATTTTTCTACTAGTGACTGCGCACGAATTTGTAACCTGTAAGCAGTGACGGCGACTATCGGAGAATATAGGAAACCGGTCCCCGCCCATAAACCAAGTTCGTGACCGTCTCTCTCGTCAATCTTCAATAGCTAAGTTGGCATACGTACGCTAAAACTTGAACTCTCTTAGTGATGTCACTGAATATCGTGGAGCAGCTAGGTGCCGGTACTTAGGATCCATGCTAACCGTGGGCTAGTAGCTTTGACTCGGAATATCGTGTGAAAGATACCCTCACCAACGGTGGAAAACGATGGACAGTGGGCGTCCGCTTCTGTCGAGGAGAATCTGCCCAATTTGGCATTGTACCACGAGTGCAACCCCCACTACTCTTCGTTTTCTTCCCTTGCAATTTTCTCCTGCTCTTGCTACGAAGAAACGTGGCCTATGCTCCCGTAGTGGAGTATAAAAGCGTAATGGTGAAACATGTACCTGCATCTACGACTACCACCGGTGATTCGATGAAAAAAAGCGCATGTTTTGTGGTTCAAAGGCGAGTGCCGTTTCAATTATGCTGCTACTGGCGCCTCTAGTCGGCTAGGTTGCTAGTGCGTCTTGGAACGGTAGTGAGTGAGCGTGTGACGAAGAGCAATGTAGAAAAATGCACCAAGGTATATGGTTGCGGTGGCCGACCGTCCTGACGTTAAGCAGTCGTGCGGTCCGTGGTTTATTTACCTTTTGATAGCATATGCTGTTTTGGTTAGACCTTGGAACCTCTGGATTCTGTAGAATGACAATCTAGAAGAGTAGACATGGAAATAGAGGAATAGTTTGCGTATATCCAATCCAAGGTTCTGTTTTGCACGTAACAGATCTTTGTTGTTGAAGCATTCGATCCAACTTTAGTTTCGGGTTTCCCGTTAGAGAGAGGAAAAGGTTAATGGCATGCATGCGACTGAAACTTTTTTTTTTTACTTGCTTGCTACTGAAACTGAGGAGCGAAAAAAAATCAGAAAATGAAAACAACAGAACCTGGGAGACCTTTCTCTTGGGAACTGAACATGGAAATAAATGAAAACTGACGAACGAAATATCATAACATTGAAACATATCTGCCACACAAAAAATCATTTAAAACTTATCTATTGTGCCACAAATTTCATAACCATGTTCAGCTTGTAGCTCGAGAAATGCAAGGAAGAAATCCGGCTTTAAATAGGACCGTGAATTTGGCCTGTTAGCACTGTCCGCAATGTACTTGTCCTTCTTGAATCTAGATTTATGTTTTCCATCTGGATTTCAAATTCTATGACATGAAAGGTAAATATTGTGTCCCAATCATGTACACAAATAATGACTTCCATAGTGGAGTTTTGAGAGTAAGGAGTATTTAATGAAAAGTACCCTAATTTTCAAAAAATAATAATTTTCATAGTGTAGTTGTGAAAGCAGGGAATATTTGGAGTACCTTATTTTTTGAAAAAAACAGTAATGGCTTTAATAATGGGATTTTCATAGTAGGGAGTATTTGGAGTACCTTAGACGTATTCATTACTCGGAAGGTTGGTGTATTGCCCTTGCACCTAAATGTTTTAATACTAAATAAAGTTTTCGTATAATTATGAAAATGTCAAAATGTTTTAATACTAAATAAAGTTTTCGTATAGTATGATCAAGCATGTCAAATGATCATACTACAACTATGTTGGTTTCTGCCGAGTAGAGTTACATACACACAGTCCCGAAAATTCTCTCCGTCAATCTCCTTTCATCCATCTTATCAAGCATAATTTATATACACAACCTTACACTACATTAAAGTGAACACTTTGTTCTACGTCACACACCCCATCTGTTTAATGAATGATGTTTCACCAAGGTTTAATTGGGGTTTAAATGAGATTTGCACGGGTCTAATTGAGGTTTATAAAGGTTTTGAGTGAGGTTTTACTGAGGTCTCACATTTTTAAAAGGTTTAATTTCATATTTATTTACCACAATATAGATCCCATATGTCACTAACTAGGAAAATGTGACAATAATCTCTTAAATGTGACAAAGTGTGACGCCAATGTTAATCGCCCAATTAACCATAGACAAGTTTAGCTCAAAATTGTGTTTAGTGGTAACAATCTTAGTATATCAACCAAACATGCCCTAAGAGTCAACTGATCTAGCCAAAAAAATTGCTTAGGCAGTTGTGTATGCTTAATTGATGCGAATAAGAGGGCTTCTTCATAAGTTGTATTGTGGACCATTTGGAAATGGGTCGTATCAACGGGCAAATCCTATACAGCGCCGAAGTGCCCCTATATGGTGGCCTGGCCCAGCTAAGCTTTCTTTCTATTTTTCGTTGTCTTTTATGTTTTTATATTTTTATTTTTCTTCATTTTTGGTGTCATTATTTTCTTATTGTACTTTTATAGGTATATTCAAAAATGTAATATATATGAACAGTTAGTTAGAACCGCAGAAACATTTATATTGAATCGCAGGGACATTTATCTTGAATCATATGAACTTTTTTTTTGTACCTCACAAGCATTTTTTAAATATATAATTTATTTTTGGTATAAACATTTTAAAAACAGGCTCAAAATGTTCATGGGTTCAAGAAAAATTATGCTCGTCGATTCAAAAAAAGTTTATAGGTTCAAAATAAACGTTAACGAGGTTCTTAAAATGTTCATGGATTCAATAGAAAGTAAGTTCATGGATTCCAAAAAAAATTACAAGTTTAAAATAAATGATCACGAGTTCAAAGATATGTACATTAAAAACACTTTTATATAAGATGAATGAATATGTTTTTAAAATTTTGTTCATGCATACTAATTAAATTTTCACCGTAATTTAAAAAAAATGCTTCGGTGGTATCATAAGATATTCTATACCATACATTCAAGACTCGTATATCTCATAAAAAATGTTCAACTTTTTTAAAAAAAGGCAGGAAAACAGCATCGCTTAGAAAATGGCCAAGAGCACGCTGGCCAGGCCTCCCCTAATTCGTAAAGAGCGGGAAATATGCGCCCCTGTTCCAGGCTCCCAGCAGTCCAAATTCCGGGTGCTCGCGAGTAAACTTTATTAGGCTGGACCGTCCAACCATGCCGACAAATCGGTCCATATGGCACCGCACTTTATTAGGTCCCTCTTCCTCCTCCATCTGGATGTGGCCTGTTCGTGTTTTAGCAGCATGCCAGCATCCGTGTTTTTTTGTAACGACCTTCCGGCCGGATTTGCGCTGTCATAGAGGCAACGGCCTGGCAATAAAAAGACCATCCACATTTGTTTGCCGGTATGCAAATGCAATGCCTGCTATCTGAGTAATTGAGTGAAGCGATTATGCATACTGCATTCTTGCCGGCGAGTATGCACAATGGGCAAATATCTGAAGCAGTTCCATTTCCACGCAGTACACACATATAAAAATCTCTTGTGCAGAAAAAATACTATTTGAGGACTATATATAATTGGCCTCTTCTGCCACTCGACAATGACTTTAATATCAAGGTCAAGGGCACGTACAAGTACAACAACACACGAAAGAAACACTGAAAAACAGCGGGTTAGGTAGGCACAGATCTGCCGACGTCGGCGCTGAGCACACCAAGCTTTGCCTTTGCCAGGCCGGCACATGCAACATGGATCTCTTCTCTCCGATCCGTTTCCTATCGATTTCCTCCGACGCCATTCCGCCGCCCGATCCACCACGGAGAGGACGACACGAGCACACACACAGTGACACACACACAGGACACAACGTACACGAGAGAGATCAGCCGCACACCGTCCGGAGGATCCTCTTGGCCTCCGCCTCCCCGTACCTCAGCGCGGCCAGCCGGCAAGACTGCTCCCTGAGCAGCCTCTGCATCGACGGCCTCTCGCTGGCCACGATGGCGAAGGCGTCCTGGTAATCCTTCATGCCCTCCACGGCGAGCTGCCACAAGGCGGCGCCGGCGCCGGCGCCGCCCTTCCTGGCCGACTCGTAGACGATGTCGTACACCGCCTTGTAGAAGGCGTCGCGGTGGGACTGGTCGAAGCCCTTCACCAGGTGCGACAGCCCGAACTCCGTCAGCAGGACCGGCTTGCCCAGCTCCTTGTCCCCGTCCTCGATGTGGGAGCTCACCCACTGTGTCACGAACTTGAGCTTCTCCTCCAGATTGGCCTGCAGCAGCCTGCAATTTCGATTGGAGTTGCAGTTAGTTCAGCTGCTTTGAGAGTTGACACTTGATGGAGAGGGGAAATGTGTGCTAGGATATGGTTTAGCTACCAGTTGTCGGGGTAGAGATGGACGGAGGCGAAGTCGATGTCCGAGATCTTGGAGTTGCGGATGAAGTCCAGGCCGTAGTTGTTGAACCAGTGTCCCGGATTGATACCGAGCTTGTCGGGAGGGCTCGTCGGGCCGTAGAACCCCTCCGTTCCGACGGTCAGCAGATGACGCTTGTCGATCGATTTCACGTACGCCGCCATCTCCTCGATCCAGCGCTGCCCCCGTCACAGCCAAATCAGAAAAGATGGTACACGAAATTCACGACTATAACCAGGTAACTATGAAATTAACACAAAGAAATGAACTGATTGAACTCACCTGCAGAGTGTTACCGGAGGGATCTGTGATGCATCTGGGCTCGTTCATCAGCTCCCACGCCAAGATGGTAGGGTCGTCCTTGTACTGCACCCCCGTCAAGTGGTTCTTCCTTGTCAACAATGCCTGCACCAAAAGGAAAAGAATAAAAATGCAAACTTCAGCTGCTGTCAAATTGGCACCGACACTTTTTTCTACCACGCTTTCCTAAACAAATTCGTCTAGATCTGCGCTCCATGTGCGCCTGCATCTCATCTAGTTTACCTTGAGGTAGACTTTGAAGTAGTCGCGGATGGCGGGGTCGAAGAAGAAGGAGTCGTTGGAGGCGGTGAGGCCGACGCCTTCGTCCCACGCCCACCTCACGTACTGCGTCTTCCCGCCGTAGGCATCCAGGTTGTTGGCCAGGCTCAGGATGAGGCGCACGCCGTGCTGCCGGGCCTCCACCACCACCCGGTCTAGCGCCTGGAACACGCGCTCGTCGAAGCGGCCCGGGGTGATCTGGAGCGCGTTGTAGTCGCCGTCGTTGAAGGCCCAGGTGCGGCACACCGTGAGCCCCATCCCGGTGGCGGCGCGGAACATGCGGGACACGCGGTGGCGGCTCTTCGGCTCGACGGACTGGTCCATGAGCCAGTACGAGTTCCACCCGTTGATGTAGAATGGCCGCCCCTCCAGGAACAGCTGCACGCCGCGCCGCTCCACGAAGGGAAGGGACGCGTCGTGGGGCTGGGGCTGGGAGGAGCTGCCGGAGGACGCGAGGAGACCCGGAAAGCGGAGGTCCACTGCGCCGAGGAGGGAGAAGTAGAACACCGCCGCGAGGGAGGCCAGGCCGAGGAAATGGTACACGAACAGGCCGTTGCACGCCGCCATTGTTGCCGGCGGGGTGTTCTTGGGGATCTTTGGGGTGCTAGAGGAACGCCATTGGGAGTGAGGGGATGAAGCCTCTACTTCTAGAAGTGGGGAGTAGATTCCGTAGAGTGGGCCGTGAAGTGTGAAGCAGACTGGTAAGCTTTGCCTCGGTGGTTGCCGAGGTAAACAGTTATTCTGCGAGGAGTGGGGGAAATTGGAGTACTACTTTGCTTGTAGGACCTTAAGAAAGTTACATTTGTGCTTTCTTCCTTGAGAAACTTGTCTCGTTGTCCTATGATTGATTTTTTTTCGCTCCTTTATGCATTAAAGCGGACATCAAATTAGTATGAATTAAAATAAATGAAATGGATGCCACTTGTTATTGCAGTGAAGGTTATTACAATATTCTACTAACTAATAATCCGGTACTAAAGAGACGGAAGGGTGTTTCCATTATGGATCATACAAGATATCATAGAACATTAATGTGTACAAACTTGTTTACTCCCTCCGCTCACAAAATGTCTCAACCTAGCCTAAATTTACATTTATCTATACACTAAACTATGTCTAGATATATACAAATTGGGATTAGGTTGAGACATCTTTTGTGGACAAAGGGAGTATTACATTATTATTATGATGATAGAAAAACAGTCCACATTGTACAACGTTTGTTGGGATTTAACTACCAATCTTACCTACTACAAAGACACGAATCATAGGATCTATAGGATCTGGTAAAAAAACACGAATCATAAGATAAACGAGGTGTGTTGCTATTGAACTATTGATGCCATCATGAGTGATGTTTACAACCACATTGAATGCTGACCACAATGTGGACTAATTTCGACTAGTAACATGCATATGTTACTACCTACATGGTGCAAAGTAACATGAATGTATATGGCTTCATTTACAGTATTAGCTTGTAGTCTCATTTTGTGTTGAAAAACGCTATGTGATGATAACTAGCTATGCTCTTCTATTTATCTCTCTCCTTGTTAATTAGCTCACACATCATCTTTTTTACTTGTGTGGCATACATGTTATTATCTATGTTAGGTCATAGAGTTGTCATTTCTTCACATGGAATCGAAAAACACAACGAGAGAACTAATATGTTGTCTAACCCAGGTGTAGGTCAATCTTGTGGTAGATGGTCATGGATCTATATCGTTGTCGTTCGAATGTGTGACGGTGATACCTCTGTTTTAAGCTCCATTATGTTGTTCTTCTGCCTCTCCTCATGTTGTGGGTTAGCTTTTCTTTCTTTTTCTCTCGTCGTGAATATATATGTAATCACCTTAATGCTGTTTTTTCTCCTCTTAATCTCTTCATGAAATGAAAAACAACAGTACTATCTTTTTGTTAAAAAATGGTATATAACAATAGGGATACTTAGTACATTTTTCTAGATGCAAATATTTCAAATCTAATCTTGCATGAAATGAAAATGTGTAAAATATCATCTAGTATCATGAATGGATGGGATATGTCACGAGAAGGACTTGTCAAATAATATTCGTGTGTACACGTATTTACATAAAATTTCTGACATGGAAAGGTAGTAGTGGTACAGTGGTAAAAAGATATCACGGCATGTATAAAGATATGTCCACGTGACCAGTATATTTCTATGTTTGGTTCATATCTTCTGTATAGAAAAAACTATCATTTGCCTGAGATATGACTTTATTACTATCAGAATTTTTTCTCAAATTCACTAAGCATTCTCACAACCCCTCTCAAGACCAAATCTCTTTGCCGACAAATTCCTTACCAACAAAGAAAATTCATAGACTTCCTCGAATTAGCATGAGATAGAGAACATTATGCAGTTCAACCCTACAATGATTATCTGGAGTGGATATTTTTTGTAGCATTATTCAGTGCGCATTCATATGTAATTAATGTTGTAGCCAAGTGACATACACAATTATTGAAAGGACATAGTCCGTTAATGTTGTTTTGGTGTTTGATCACAACACTTGGAAGAATTTAACATTGCACTAAGTATCCACAGGGAACTGAGTATATGCGATAAAGGATCTTAGCATCTCTCTCTAAACACAAAAAGGGAAGAAATGGATTGACGGGATGTTTCGATAGAAGGAAGATGGCGGCGCAGCAGGCTGGCCGGCCCCCAGACCGGCCCAGGCCGGGCTCCAGGCCAGGTGGCTCTGCGGGGTGGTCGGCCCCCAGGCCGGGCTCCAGGCCGGGTGGCTCTGCGGGGCGGCCGGCCCCCAGGCCAGCCCAGGCCGGGCTCCAGGCCGGGCAGCTCTGCGGAGTGGCCGGCCCCCAGGCCGGCCCAGGTCGGGCTCCAGGTCGGGTGGGTCAGCGGGCAGGCCGGCCCCCAGGCCAGCCCAAAGCCGGGCTCCAGGTCGGGCTGGTCTGTGTGCAGGCCGGGCCCCAAGCCGGCCCAAGCTGGGCCTCAGGCCGGTTTGCCTGGTTGTTCCTGCGTGAAGAACTGAGGCCGCCCCCCAGGCCGGGCTCCCGTACCCCTTCAACGGTCATATTTTGCCAAGTGTTATAAAAACCCCTTCACCTACCTTGGGATAGCTAGCTCGCCCAACATTGAAGAACACCATTAAAGCAAGCTCAAGAATCACTAGATCTCCCAATCCCTCCACCCAAACTCGTTGATCTTTGGAGGATTGAAGGAGAAGGCCCGGATCTACATCTTCACCAAGCCGGTTTACATTTCCCCCTCATTCACTTGAGGGACTATTTGCTAGGGATTCCATTGGGAAAACCTAGCCTCTTGTTGTACTCACTTGTTGTCTTTGTGACAGATCGTAGCTGTTCGGGAGCCCCCAATCCAATTGTGGGTTGTGCCCCGGATCGTTATTGTAAAGGCTCCGGACTCCGCCTTGAAGGTTTCCGGTAGTTGAAGGTGAACCAATCATTTGTGGTGCGGTTCATCGGAGAAGAAGGTGAAGCCTTCGTGGCTGTTGAACCATTGTGTTGGTTCACACCTCTCCAACGAGACGTACTCCCCTAAAAAGGAGGAACTCGGGAATACATCCGGGTCTCCGCGTGCTTTCACTTCGGTTACCTCTATCCTTGTTTACCGTCTTTATTTCGTGTATCGTGCTTAGTTGCTAGCTTGTCATATAGGTAAATTCACCGTTAGTTGCATATCTAGAGAATTTACCTTTTGTGTCAAGCCTAATTTGAAAAGGAACTAAAAATTGAAGTAGCACCTATTCACTCCCCCCTCCTCTAGGTGTCATACCGATCCTTTCAATTATACATAGATAAACATGTATGGAACCTTCTGGAGTCAATATGGCACTACGTGAAACACAATTGACAGTGCAATGAGCGATGATGCCGGTGCAGGAA
This sequence comes from Poa pratensis, assembly GCA_947311845.1. NCBI lineage: Eukaryota > Viridiplantae > Streptophyta > Magnoliopsida > Poales > Poaceae > Poa > Poa pratensis. The sequence goes on from CAMZMU010000027.1 coordinate 41,516,224, forward strand.
TAAATAAAAGGTTTCGATGCGAGATATGTTGGTCTATAATTATTTTTTGGTCAAAATTTTAAAATATTATTGATGAAAAAGGAACGGAAATTTCAAGAGATAAATGTTTTGTTTTCTATCAAACAATTAAATACATGCATGTTTCGAAAATTATATTACTGGGTTGTATATTTGGATGTCTATAAAGGTACTTGACAGGTACGGAGCTCTCTAGAAATTGCAAGCGGGCGAATGAGAAATTATCAGTGTTTGTCGGGCTGGGGGCAAAGTACTAAAAATTTCCCATCTAAGCCCTCCCAAAAAAAAGTCTCCACAAGCTTTTCCAAATCTGGGCCGCGGTGGAGGGGGGGGGGGCGGCAATGGTCCCCTGGCTTGTACTAAGCTCCGCGACTGGTACTTGATTGTGTGAGTAAGTTACATACATATGAATGGACTTACTGCACTCATCTGATAACGAGGAGCAAGAGTGAACCAGAACTGGTACTTGATGTGAGTAAGTTACAAACATATCAGCGGACTTACTCCACTCATCTGATCACGAGGAGCAAGAGCGAAGTTCGGAGTCCTTACCATGTCAATAATTTTGTAAATCGGAGTCACAACTAACTTCAGGAAGGCTTGTTTTGTGCCACCATAGGCTGGTTTAACAGTTTCACAGTTATTGGGCTCATATTCCCAGCCAACATCTTATATTTATGTAATACCCCAGCATTTAGGAGTTATCGGAGGGCAGAAATAGAAATTTGTGTATCTGCATGCATGTATTTGAAAATCCTGAATAAATTTTTCGCAAATTAAAACCCTGGAGTGATTGAAGTTTGATCATTATTATGATTTAAGCTTTAGATCATCTTAGGTAAATTTGATAGTTTTTAACATGACCTTTAGGAATTAGCTTGTAGAAAGAATTTGAATTCAAATTAAATATTCAAATAATTGAATTTGTAAAGTAAATTAAAATTCAAACATTCAAGAAACTAAAACAATAATTATGTAAATGAATTGATGGAGATTTGAATAATTCAAATCTTTGCAATAAGTATTACAACTTATGAATTCTTGTATAGACAAACAAATCATTTTATTGATTGAATACAACAATACAATGTCTTTACAAATTTTGTTACAACATAATGAAATACAAAAAAGAAAATTACAATTATTTCCTAAACTAAATGTCTTGTATTTCTTCTTCTTGATCTTCATTCCATAGTTGTTCCTGCAAAACAAAAGAAAAGCAAAAACAAAGGAAAACAAATACAAAGAGAGGGTTAGGATTAGTTTAACTCTCAGTCTAGCAAAGAAATGCTTTGCTATTAACATCATTGAGTATAATTAAGGGACTAAGTATAGTATCTGTTCTTAATCCACAAACTTTAGCCTCAGTACAACATCATTGGCTGGGCATACAAACAAATCCACTTGGCAAGTGAAAAAGAATGCACAACCTAGGGATAATACCAACCAGCCGAAGCTCCACGTTAACAGAACCTGGGAGACACACAAGCAAGCAGCACAATCACCTGGTGCTACTGTGCTGTCCTCAGCACAGCCATTTCACTCCCAGGAGGGGATAAGAGCAAAGCCAGCCGTAGCAAACTGGAAACACGTCACTGTTTTCATTCACAGCACCCATAGCTTGAGCTCATTTCTCCACTGAGCTCAGCTCATCACAAAACCACTCACACCAACACTTTTCACCACACAATCCTTGCCAAAAGAAAGAGCAAGATGGAGTCAAAGCTCAAGGCCACGCAGGAGCAAGGAGAAGGCCAGGAGCTAGAAGGGCGCAGCTGGAGCTGGAGGAGCAGGCCAGCAAGGTGAACAAGAAGGAGACCACAAGATCTGTTGATCAAGGAATCAAGAAAAGCCACAAGCAACACAGCAACACCACCACCACACCTGATAAGAGGTTGATGTTCTATTTCTCTAGCAAAATGAACTGCTAGTTACACATGGAGTAGGGTGGTGTATTTTTCCCTCAGCTAGGCATAGAAGTGCTATGCAAAATCTTCACAGGGAATTAAAAATAAGAAGCAAGCATAACATATGTTCTTATTTATGAAAGGCATCAGCCTGTGCATCATAGGCAGGGACATATAGCAAGAAATTGAGCAAAGGCATATAAGCAAACTTGCATGGTTTTGCACCTGTTGGTAGCACAGACCAGCACATGATTTGTTGGGCACAAATCCTACAAGGAAGGGCACCACAAGCACAAATCACATACTAAAATAGCACTATCCAATTTTAAGAATCTGTTATATCCAAAAAGGACTAAGCCATCATGTAAATCATTGCAAACCAAAATGTGTTTTGCCGTGGCACATCTCTGAACCCAGGGGTTCAGATAACACACACTACCTACACTTCCATCAGCAGACATTTGAAGTGAACAAGTGACAGAACCATCAGTTTATCACCACGGCCATAACCACTAGCTAAATCATCTCAAGCAAATAGCACAAGGGCACTAGAACATCATTCAGAGAACACTACAGGAGCATCAGAGCAGCTCATCACCTAAACAGCAGTAAACCTAAAGCATCACCACATACTTAACATCACAGAGCATGGCACATCGGCCAGGGGAGAGAAAGGGAAGAGAGAGAGCGAAGGGAGCTTACCAGCGACCACGGCCGTAGCTCCGAGGCGGCGGGGCAGTGCTCGCACAACCTCTGGAGGGGGCCAATGGTGGAAGCCAAGCACCACCACCACCAAGGCGGCACAGAGAGTGGTGCTCTGCACCTACCATGTGAGCACGAGGAGGCTGGAAGGCGAGGGAGAGCACGGCGGAGCGGCGCCGTCACCGAACCCTAACCCTAGGGTTTGGGTTGCGCACGGCCGCATAGAGCGAGGAAACACAAATCTAAGCGGAGGAGAAGGTGGGGCGGAACGAGAGCTCTCGTTTGCGCCCAGCACGGCGGCGGAGTTGGTCGGAGCTCGCCGGAATCGGCTGGCGACGGCGGTGGCGAAAGAAGAGCCAGTCGAGCACGGGAGCGAGGAGAAGCGAGAAGAGGTGAGCGGGTGGCTCGGGTCGGTGGACTGACCCGAGTCCAGCTCGGGTGGACTCGGTTCAACCAAGTTGACCCAGGGACATTTTGGTCATTTCATAAATAAAAAATTAATAAGAAAATAATTCCAGAAATATTTTAAATTGAATTTAAACTTTGGAAATTCATAACTAAATCATTTTAAATTAGAAAAATACAAACAATATACCAACATGTTAAGAAAAATAAAATCTATATGTTTGTATAAATAAAATGCTCGTTTGATTAAATTTGAATAATCTTAAAATTAAAACAAGAACTTATTTATTATTTTAAATATGGAATTTATTTAAAATGCTATTTTGTATGCATTTGAATTCCATTTAAATTGCTTCACATGTTTAACTACAAATATGGAAATATATTTCCATCACAACATTATGACCATTTTTAGAATTCCATTTGTGAACATGTTTCACTAATATTCTTAAGTGGTTTTTAAAATGATATTTTCCATAAGGAAAATAATTATTAAAGAATCCTTTAACAATACAAAGATGAATCTATCAACATATAAATTTATCATTTTATTACTTTATAATATATCATGTAGTTCTTAATTCATAAAAGTGAAATTCTTTATTTAATAAAACTTGTTCACTATTATTAATACCTTTAATAATTGGATTAATTTTGTGTTATAAAGTTCAAGTGTTTAACCCAAATTAATAATTACTTCATAATATAAGTTTACTTGTTGTGTTTTTTTCCAAGTGTTAGTATTTAAGTCATATTATTTTATTACCTAAAGAAAAGTTAAACACATAAGTAACTACTCTTAATATTTAATAATATACCATTAATTAAATAAGTACCATTATGGTATGATACCAACAAATATATATATATATGATTTATTTCTTCAAAAGTTATTCTTTTTGTATTCATGAATAATATTACTACACCATTTCTTCAATTAATTGAAGTCAAAACATGTTCTTTACAAACATAAAAATGATAATAACTAACCCTAAAACAACCATTTAATATTATGACGTTGTTTTACTTCATTCTTATGCTTAATATGATACTTTAGGATTAAAGTTTATATTCATCTTTCTTGTGAAGTAAACTTGAAGATAAAACAAATCTAAAAATAATCACCAAACTCAAACCAACCCTCAACCATCGAGAGTCAGTTATGGGGTTTAGGGCAATGCATGTCATACTTATGCATAATAGCTTATTGCTTCTTCAAACATTAGTCCTTACCGGACCAATGACGTTTTTTTCCAGATTTTGGAGTCTTTATCGTATCGAAGACCTTGACTGCATAATCTTGCAGTCAAAAAGGCAAGTTCACTCTTGCTCATGTCCTACTTGATTATGTTTATCAAAGTAAATGAAAATACTATGGTTTATCATTGCATGAAAAAGAAAAACCTATCTTCGAATGATGTGAATTGCTATATATATGTTGTTGGCTGGCAGATGGAACCATGGTATGATGTGGTTGGTGGAGGTTCCATTTGCACGGGAAAGTATTACCTAGGACTTAAGAACCAATGCCGTCAGCGTTCTTGCGCCGTAAATGAAGCGTTAACCATGAGACTTGGAATGGGACGGGAAAGTCATCTGTGATCTTTTCCCTTTCGCATGTCAACGGACTGCCAGTTCATTAGGCTGTAGATCTTGCGGGACTACATGCACATGGGTGGGATCCCTTAATTCCCAACGGTAACTGGGGTCTATGATGGATTGTAGGGATGTCTGGAACAGTCTATCTTTATGGTATAGGGGAGGACTTCGGTCTGGAACAGTCTACCAAAAGATATAGGGGAGGATAAACCTACAAAAGGGTGGGCATGCGGGGTTGTTGGAGAAGCACGGCGAATGGCTTGGATCAACAATCGGGCCCCACACCATAGGAAGTGTGGACAGGAAAGTACGCCTGGTTGTGCAACATGATGTTGGTCTCTTATGGGTAAAGTAACGCACCTCTGCAGAGTATAAAAATGTGACATGTTACTCCACGTTCCAGGAAGGAACGGCGAGCGTTGCAGGAAAGGAGGCTCCTCAAGGCCCTAGCACCTGTGAATCGATGACGGGCATAGTTTTCTGAAGATAAAATAAATCTTTTCCTAAAAATGTTTTACAAAGTTATGCATGTTCATCCATGACCTTTTGGTATGGATGGTAGCTAGTGCATAAAACACCTTATTCCTATTATATGAACTTGCTGAGTAACGCTCGTGTTGCTCACTCTTTCCTCCGTTGATCCCCTGCTTAGATTATTGGTGATAGCTGAGGAAGGACAGGAATCCATAACGATGTTGGTGAGATCTTCGACAAGGAGTCAAATCAACCTGGTGAAGGCTGAAGGAGTCAACCTCTACTTCGCAACGGATGCGTGGTGACATCAGCAGTAGTGGATTAGGGGTTAGAATTAGAGCTAGTATCCAGCTTAGTGCTTCGACTTGAGTATTTTGGGAGTTTCATTTGCACGAGACCTATTTCTGTTTGTAAAGGAGGTTCTCGAGATTTTGTATTGAATAGTGTTGTAATCCTATAGTGTTACCTTGGACCGACTATGTTTCTGTTGTACTACTCTGAAGGATGTAATATTTACGGATTGGTCCTTCCGTGAGTATTATGTCAACGACTTGTACACTACAACATGCAGTGGTGTGCTGGGTCACTACAATTTACTAACTGGAGACTCCGTAAGAGCCTCCACGTTAATCTTAGATGTCTCCTTGTTTTCCCCCGTCTGCCCATGTTGTCGTCGAGGTGGACTATGTTGTATTGGATCGCCGTGCAAATACTGGGCTTGTTGAAGTCTATGTTAATTCCTCTCACGCTCCGTCGAGATTAATGAGTATGTTTGCCGCTCAGGAGAATGATCGATCGTATTGGGTCATCGTGCAAAAATTAGGCATGTTGAAGGCTAAGTTATTTTCCGGCTATGTTAACTCCTCTCACGGCCCACCGCGATAAATGAATATGTTTTCCGATCGAGAGAATGATCGGTATAAGCCATGTTTTACTCACCAATAGGTCCAAATGATGAAGATATAGTTCTCAATTGATGACTCCCCAACACGAATCTTCCGGCCGAGAGTGGAACATCAAGAGGTAACCAGCCCTTGCCAACTCTGAGTGGATCAATGTAATGACTGAAGTTCATCTCCGTCGCTTCTTTTTCATTCATGATTCCTGCTACCACCGATTCAGTGTTTCTTGATAAACCGTGTTGGTGGCCACCTTTTTTGTCTGGCAATGATAGGGTTGTATGACGATGCTCGGGCTCTACAACATCATCATCTATTGATGTAGTTGACAATGCATTCACGTCATGTCGCTCCTCCACAATAGATATACAACGATGTCTCGAGTTGATTATGGATGAAAGTATTAGTGTTCTGTACCGATATGGTATGTTGGACTTCCAACTTTTCTGAACGATGCATCATCCATCAGATTTTATCTTTTGTTTTTTCGCATGATACAAGACGTCGTTGCTTGCTTGAACAAAGGACTGGAAGACATGAATTGACTAAAGGAACATGTAGAATGTTGTAATTTCTGAATCGAATTTCAAATCAATGTTGTAAAGGAGGATTAAATTCTTTTTGTAGCTGGCCACTTGCTCTACCTCTCCACATATACATGCTGAAAATGGGGCATGTGTATTTTCAAGTGAAATGGATCAGGTAAGAAAAATATGTGTATCCACACAACATTAACAACTCCAAGTTTTTTATGCGAGCTCATAACCAGTTTAATACTCATCTTTCCATGTAACGAGTGATCTAGAGTTTTTTCTGCATTGCTAGCTATGTCAGTAATCTTTTTTATTGAAATTCTTTTAATTTACGTACCTTGTGATTGTACTGAGCAGGACATGTTGGGAAACGTAGCAGAAAACAAAAAAATTCTAACTAGCTTACGTCAAAACTTAGCCAAGGATCTAACTATGTAGGAGAGGCGATTTGCTACTCACATGGGTACCTACACACCATGCCATTACACGCCAATGTAAGCCGTATATACCTGTTTTGGATTGATATTGTAGTAGAGTAGGGATTTTTGGTGTACAAAACTGATTTCGAAATTTAAAAAAATATATTTTTTGGTCCTCTTTTTTTAGGGTTGACTTTTCGTTGACTTTTTTCATTGACTTTTAGAAATAATTATCACAATATGACTTGAAAAAATTTCAAAATACTTTTGAATAATCCTAGTAACTCTAATGTTGAGATCCCCCACTCTTTTGAGTATTCTCTTTGTTTCCGTGACGTACACGAATTTTTCAAACTAGGGTGTGTAGGTACCCATGTGAGTAGCGGCTATTTTTCCAACTATGTAGTAATGCGGTAACGGAGAAGATGTCCACAACATACCCTTGTAGACTGAACGCGGGGATTACGCTCCCGCAACAAGCGTTGTCGAAGTAGACGATGTAGCCGACCTCAAGGTCCCGAAGAACTTGACGCGACGAAGACGAAGACGGCGCGACGATGACGCCCCAAATGTGGCGCCTCCGAGTACTCGCACACGTGCGGAGCTTGACGACAACTCTCGGGCTCTCCGATCCAGCCGAGATAGCGGAAGTAGAACTTTTGGGTGGAATCCCACAGCACGACGGCGTACTGCGATATAGATTTCTCACGTGCGCGCAGTCCTTCAAGGGACCACGCACTGCCGGAGGTGGAGAGAGAGAGAGGAGACAGGCGGAGGGAGCACCTCGGCTGTCATACAATATTAATTGTATTTTCTATGTATTTAAAACAATTAATATGCCTCTCTTTATATAGGGGGGAGGGGGGATGTCAATGCCCTTAGCTCCCCCATGTGGGACTAAACAAAAGGGAGGAGGGGTGGTGCGGCTGCACATGGGCAGCCGCATAGGCTCTTGTGGCCCATGCGCATCACCCCCATGTGTGGTGCGGCCACACATGGGCCTCTCCTTTGGAGTTTGGCCCATTTAGGTGTTTTGCCCATTTTTGCTCTTTTATTTAATTTATTAAATTAATATAAATATATATAATTCATAATTAATATATTTACATATTATTTAATCTCCCGTGGCTTCGTAACAATTTTCGGACCACTCTGAACTCTCTTCGGACTTCATCGGAACCCTTCTGATTCCGACGAAACTCTTCTGGTTTATTTTCTCTCTCTATTTCTATAATTCTGATAATACCAAAACGATCTCCAAGCGACGTCAAGATCTTAAGTGTGTTACCCTACGGTTCGAGAATACTCCAGACATGATCGAGACCCTTCGCTCGCCAATGACCGTCAGGGAGACCTGGATGGCTGTGACGGCCCCTGTGCATTCTACGAATATCGTCGTTAAACCATAAATATGAATATTCATTCCTTTTGTTCCTTCGATACTTTCCCTTGTCCGAGATACGATTTTGAACATCCTATGCTTTGTTTTATCTCGTTATCGACAAGGGCTACTTAACTCGTTCTGTGATATTACATCCCCATGACCTAGTCATATGCCGCGCAGCTTTATAGATGTAATCTCACCGAGTGGGCCCAGAGTATCTTTCCACCACGTGGATGAACAAATCCCGCTCTTGATCCATAGGCCTTAACATGCCCTTTCGAATACTCAAGTGTCCCACCTTTATAGTCACCCATTTATGGACTGACGTTTGATGAACTCAAAGTACCTTCTGAAAGCAGCGATTAATATGATCTCACGGTTTAAGGAATAAGCTACCATTACTATCCTATTGCAATAATGAACTTCGTGACATGATCCTATTGCAATACTTTGTTGGGTATGTCCATCATTTTATTCCACGAATAAAATGACCTCATTATCAACTATATAAATATCCATGATCGGGAATTCTCGATTATCAGTTGACTAATGAGCTAGTTTATATAGAGGCCTACTAGGGACTCTGGTTTGTTTACATATCACACGTGTATTAACAATTCCTATTAATACAGTTATAGCATGACATAAAACTTATTATAAACTTAATGAGATAATGCTATAAATACTTAATATTTATTTGCCTCTAGGGCATATCTCCAACAGGACATTCATTCGCACAGTCTTGGGTTTGGGAAGCACATTGTGATTTAGTTGTAGGTTCATAAGTGGTCCTCACTAACTAATTAGCAGGTTTCTGAATAACAATTCAGATCTAAAACCAGTTTGGGAATCATTCACGACAATATCATATTTGTAGCGCAAAATCCAGATCATAAGAGGTTTATTAGGATGACTCCAACGGGGCGACCCAAATGGACGCGCGTTTGGTCCATTTGGGTCGGCAAACGGACGTGCGTCCGGCTCAGGTCCGCCCCTTCTGGCCACTGCGCCCAACGGGGCCGACGCATTGAGTCCGCCCGGGTTTTTTTTTCAAACATTTTTCTTAATAATAAAGGATTCTTTACATATTGGAAATTGAAAATACATAATAAACCGTAAAACTACACTAATTGAGCCCTCACGCGAATTTGGAGCAGCCGGACCGTCGGCCAGATGGTCACCCTCCCTGGTATTAAACCTTAAAACTACACTAAAAAACGGAAAAAAAAATAAACAACCGACCACCGGCCGACAAGGGGGAAGATCAAATAGGGCTCCGGCCTTGAGGAACGTCCAGCCGCAATCCCGTTTGGCTACGGACTTGCCGGTTCTTCCTTCGTCATGGTCGTGGCCAGCCGCGGACTAGCTTGCTCCTCCTCCTCGATCCTTTCGTACCTACGAAAGACGTAGCGGCGCCGGCTTCATTGCAAAATTGGCCGCGCATAGGCGGCCTAGCCGGCGGGGACATGGCATCAGTTGGAGCCGCCTGCTCCGTCGGCCGCCTCGGCCACGCGGTGCCGTTTGCGGCGCGCCGCACGCGTCACTCTCTCGATGGCACGGCGAGCTTGCGCCGTCTCAGCCTACTGTGCAGCGTCGGCAACGGCGCACGCGGCGGACATGAACGCGGCCGCCCTCTGCGCGTTCAGCTGCATGTGGGCTGCCTCCGCCACCTCCTCCTCGGAGCTGTGGACATAGCCGCCCACGCTGATTGGAGGCTCGGGCGGCGCGCTGCCCGCCACGACACCGACGGCGTACTCTTCTTCATCGTTGTCGATGGAGTCGGAGTAGGCGGCCTCCACCGCCCTTCTCTGGTTGTCCGTCAGCCGCGGCGGAATCATGCCAGCCCATGCCGGGCTGGTCACCATCCGGCGGGAAGAGCTGCCGCGATAGCGCCCGCGTGCGCTCATACGCGCTCGCTCGACCTGATCCACCAGATGCTGCGGCGGCGGTGGCGGATTCATTCCGGCGCGTGGATCTGTGTTTGGAGGTGGTGGCCGCTGTGGCTGGGAGGAGAGTTAGGGTTTGTGCTCTAGGGTTTCGCTGGCCGGCGCCATTTATAGAGCTCCACCGTCCACAGTTAATGTGGGTAGGTGGCCGTTTTAGCCGTTGTAAACTTGTAGTCGATGACACGCGGGGCCGGGGAGGACATGGGGAGGACGTAGGAGCGCTCCGCGAGCGTCCGGGGCCGACGCAAACCTGGCCCAAATTTGGGCCACGAATGGGTCGCGGCAGACAGGAGTACGGACGCGCGGTCCGTTTGCGTCGCGCTTTGTGGCGTGTTTTTTGCTCCCGCGGATGGGGACGGACGCGCGCGGACTCGATGCGTCGCCCTGTTGGAGTCATTTAAATTGTACTATAAAATAGAGATCATGAAGGGGCTAGACAACAAACAGAAAAGTAAAGGGCAAAGAGTAAAGACAAAAGCCGGACCATGAGGGAAGAAGAGGAAATTGCGAAAGCTCGAGTCCGAGGGCACATCGCACATGGCCACTGGATCTCGGCAGACTTGCCCCCAAAATCAGGTAAATAGGACGAAGAGCCCGCATGCTGACCTGCCGAGCCACCAAGTTGCCACTTCACCATCAATTAACCAGAAAAAATTGTCCTTGCCCGGTTGCCCCCAGATCTCCCTGAGACCATCTCCAGTTTAACAAAAAGGGTAGAGCATAGAGTAGATGGAAAGCAACTGAACAGTAGGAGAGACAAGTAGAGATCTCGGAGAGCAGACCGCTTATCACGCCTCTGACTGCGTCCTGCCTTCATAAACTAAACGGAGTACCTTTTTAACGAACTAATCCATGGCTTATTATTATACTAACAGAGTGCTGAATGGCACCATATTTTTGTCGGCAACATGCGATGCTTTGACTTGCTGCGATGTCTGTCCCGTGACTCGGTGAAAATTTTATTTTTACGGTCCCGTGGTTACTCTGCTGTGAACTGTTAGTAGTATCTTTTTAGGGCGTCTCCAATGCTTATTTCCTAAGTCGGTCATAAGCTGGGGCCCACCATACTTGCTATAGCAAGCTAAAAATCTCACAATGCTTAAGAACCGTGCTGGGCCTTAAGATGGAGCCCACGGGTCAGCATTTTCCTAACCGCTCAGTACCCTTCCTCTTCACGCCCGCACCCACGAGACGCTTGGGCAAAATTCCCCATGGATGGTGCGCTCCTTTCCGTCTCCTTCCCCTGCTTTGAACACAAATCCGACGAAATCCATCACTCTCGCACCTCCGAAAGTCAGATCCACTGGTCCCCGTGCCAAGCATCTCTTCCACCTCCGTGTTGGGGATCTTGCCGAGGTCGTGGCCGTTGTTAAGATCGGCATCGAGGAGCCGGTCGACGACGCCGCAGGGGGCGTGGACTACGATTGCAGGGCACTGTGGATCCACGCACCTGTGCTGCGTCAATGACGGGTTGGTGTCCATGGCGTCGCCGGCCCCTGCAGTCCGCCAGGGCCATGCTCGTCTCCGGGCTCGCCGGCCTCTGACCATCGGCGAGTTCTTTCTCGTGCCACTCGTCGCCGGCGCCATGGCTATCGGCGAGTTCAGGTCCGGACGCTCCCCGTGCTGCTCACCCTTTGTCGATTTGGACAGTGCAAGCTCCGGCCGCTTCCCCTCGCTGCTCTCCTGCTCCATCCCGTCCACGAGCTCGCGGGAGAGAAACTGCTTTTGCTCCTTCGCTGTGCACCGCGGATAGAAGAGAGAGAAATAATTGTTCTTTATTCCTTGTGGCCGAGCCATACCGGTGTGGGCGGGTCTTATGTTTTTTTGGCTATGGTCGGGTGCTACTATGTATAAGACCGGGTCTTAAGACAACTTTATTGCTTAAGACCGAGACTTATTTCAACATTGGAGACGCCCTTAGGACATGTGCAGGTACCATTCACTGCATTGGGAAGTAGTACAACTTTGGCATCCTCTGCGAAACTGGACATGTGCAGGTAGGCAGTGCACAAGCTAACAAACTTCTTTTTTTAGGTGCACAAGCTAACAAACTCTCCTCGTTGAGACGAAGAGGCTGTGTAAAAAAATAGGAGCATCTATCAAGGTAGGTATCCATGTTAGGATAAGGATGGAAGTTTTTTTTTACATTAAGGATGGAAGTTCATAAAAGCGCCATGTTGGGATATCGCTTATGGGTAATTTATCGGTCGACCAAACATAAGAGGTAAGTTGGTCGGTTTATCGGCATGTCGTTTGATTTATCAGTACATCGGCCTATTTATTGGCCGATTTATCTTATCGATCTTATCGATCAGACAACAGCGATAAATCGGCTGATTTATCGGAATATCGGGAGATATCTTGAACAGTGTACAAAAGTGCTGAATTCTTGTGTCTCTTCTCCTGCAAGTTGTTTCTTACGGTTTTGGAGCTGACACTGCTACCGCTATTGAGCTTTAGTTTCTGATTAAGAATCTATATAAGTTTATCAGTTTTTCACCAAATTGTGAGGACTATTCAGCTGATATACTCCGAGCAGAAAGCTCAGGCTCTCATGTTCTTTCTCTCTAAAAGCTTTGCGCCAATTGCCATAGTCCGAGCTCAGTATGCATTGGAGCAGAAAGATCCCTAGTTCTTCCCTACCTAGCCCGAATTAACCACTGATTAGTACTGTAGTAGGTAAACGAATCATCGGAGACACAAATTTTCAACTCTCTATGGTACTATAATTAATTCAGACGAAAAGAAGGTCGGAGCCTCGGAGCTCACGCAAGTCGTGTATGCAGGTCGTCGCGCCATCATTCAGCAGGGTTCAGTCTAACTGCATGTCTGGGAGACGAAAAAGTCTAACAAGAAATTTACAAGAAACCGAGTCCGGCAATTACGTACTCCTATTCTAAACGGGAACTGAATTCTCACAGTACTCCAGTAGCAAGGTGAGCGGAAAGGTAGCAGAGTGGTGATGCCTCTTCCGGACTTCCCGATGGAGTCGTTCCCCACGATATCATGTAGCGAGCTAGGCCCCAATGTCCCTCACCGACAGAGCTCCATTTCAGCAGCGATTGCCGGGTCGGTGGGCGATCCTAGTGCGACCACTAGAGAAGCAGCTGCTCAGCCCGCGCCTAGTATTTTTTTTTTAGAAACGCGCGTAGTACTCGTGAGCTTTAGCTTGCCGTGCATCTAGTGAGCGCGTGACGTTGCGCGGGGTGCTCGCCTCTCGGGCCGTCGAGTAAAAGTGGGGGTTTCGCACTTTACACATTTCTTAATATTTTTTCATTACTATTTTGGGGTAACAAGTTGCGTGAGAAAAGAACTAAACTTGTATAAATCCTTGTATAACTTCCGACACTTAATTAGGATCCGAGGGAGTAATTTTATTGTTTAAAACTAACTAACATATTGGACACAGTGTCAGAGACTTGTGGCAGCCATCTTGCGGACTCAATGACTAGAAGATAAGCTTTACCCACTCAAATCCAAATAAAAATAATATCCAGACGCTTGCCTAAGAAAAGATCCGGACTCTGAATAGTTACATGCAAAGTTTATGTAACACGCACAATCATGGATAGTCAAATAATGGGAAAAATTAGGGTTCGGACTTGGTACAACCCAATATCATTCATTTGGCTCGCCTAGTTTGTGAGCCGTGTAAGTAGGAGACCATTGCACGCGGTTATTGTGCGCGGTTCGGGGGGCACTTGAATAAGCCATCCACCCGGCTCACCAGTTGATCTAAGAGCATCTCCAGTCGGAGCCCCTATATTCGGCTCCCAAACTGTCCGCGGACAGTGACCGGACCACCCCAAAACTAGTGTCCTACAACCGCAACCCCCAAATCATCCACCCCAAACTCATGCAAGGCACGCGACGTCGATCTGATACATACCGGATCCAAATTACAACACAAAATGGTTCGAATTCAACATGAAAGTAAAGATGTTCAACTAGTTGTCCGCTACATACCGGATCCAAATTACAAAGAAAATGGTCCGAATTCAAGGGGCGGTTGCACCGGAGCCATCTAGGCCGAGGTCACGGTCGGAGATCTTCTTCTTCATCATGAGGATCCACTTTGCAGTTGGCTCATCCAAGAGGGTAGCATCTTGGAACATGATCCTTTGTTCCTCGGTGATTCTTGCGAGAAGAACTTTCTTGCTCCACCGCAAGGCTTGTTTGCAACTTCTTTTGCTCCAATTGGATCTTGTTCCAAAACTCCTCCTTGACCACATCCAACCTCCTCCTCTCCAAACCCATCTTCTCCTTGAGCCGGAGGCGATCAAACTTCATCTTTCCCTTTGCAAAGTCAAGAAGGCTTCGTACCTCTCGGCCTTCTTGTCCTCTCTTTCTTTCTCCAACTTCTTCATGGTTGCATCTTTGTTTTAGAAGATGTCCGTCCAGGTGGCGGATATCTTCATTGCGGTGCCGTCACGAGCCACCCTATCCTTCCCCCATCTCCTCCCCATCATCATCCTCTTTCGGCCGCTTCCAGCTTCGGACGGACCATCTTCTTCATCACCCGGCATGGATGAGCTTGATCCATCAATGTTCTTAAATTTCTTAGCCGGATTCTTGTGATCATCATATTGGGAGATCCACTTCGGTTTCCCGGTCAATTCAAGCCAACAATGTGTCGTGGTGAATGGTTTGCCCTCCGTTTGATGGTACAAAGTGGAGGCCAAAGTAGTCTAGCAAGCAAACAAGTAGAAACAATTACACAAATGGTTTGGAGAGGAGCATGGCATGTGATAATAGTTGCTGGAATTACTTACATGGGAATCAACGTTGACACTACTTTGATTCCTATTGACCACTTGTGCATGGAAACCAAAATACTTGTTCACACTTTTTTGGATCGATGCCCACCTATGTTGGAGAGAGCCGGCGTTGCGATCGGACATAATATCATGTGGTTTGACATAGTGTTTTTGATGATGAAAGTGGGCATGTATCTTCTCCCACAACTTCGAACCCTTTTGCTCGGTTCCACATATAGCATCCATGCTTGTGGCCAACCAAGTCTGGTATAGCAAAACATCTTCAAAAGTTGAATAAGAAACGCCTCTAGGCTTGTGCACTCTCTTGTCCTTCCCCTTCTTCGTCGGAGCGTCGGATGGCTCCTCCTCACCCACACTGTAAAAAGGGGGAAGTGTGGATTCCGGCGGATCCTGTGTATACGGATTGCCCCCATTTCAGATCAAATCCATCATCAACTCGTCCTAAGAAAGCTAACAATTAAACTACCATCCTAATTGACCACAAACTATGCATTTGAGATAGAAAACCGTACCCCATGGTCGACTTGACTTCCGTCGAAAAGGTTGCGGCCGTGGTTGCTGTCGGTGAGGCCGGAACTTGTCCGCGCCCGCTAGAGCAGCGGAGAATCGACCATCACCTCATCGTCCTGCGTCGGGCCGACCTGCGACGGGTAATCGTCCTCGATGTGGTACGTCTCCTCCCGGTTCGTGGTCGATGACGTGGACCTCCTTGCCGCAACGCCGGCCGGCGCAGGTGGCGTTGATACGTCCATTTTGCATCACTATCTTATAGCATAATTTACTGTTATTCATGATATATTTCATATTAAGATGTGTTACTTATGTTATTTTGTCTTATTTTGCATGTTTGATGATTAACTGCCGGAGTCAGATTTCAGCTGGAAAAAGCATCGTCAAGGCACTATATTTCTGGAGCACTAAAAATATTTCCAAGAAGACAGATGTTCCTATTTTATCAGAAGATGGACTAAGCCAAAAGGGGAGGCTGAGATGGGCCAGGAGGGGCCCACACCACCCCTGGGCGCGGGCCCCCTTGGCCGCGCCCTGGGTGGTGTGGTGCCCCTGGCCCACCTCAGGCGCTCCCCCTTCGCGTACTTCATCCCCCAGAAACCCTAAGACACGGGGTGTGAGAGAAATATTCCGCCGCCTCCACGAGGCGGAAACAACAGAGAGAGAAAAAGCTCTCCGGCAGGGAGAAATCTGCCGGGGAAATTCCCCCGGAGGGGGAGATCATCGCCATCCTCATCGTCATCGCGCTGGACTTCATCGGGATCATCATCATCATCTCCATCACCGTCACCACATCACCGCTGCACCATCTCGTTCCGCTGTAACATCTAGGGCTATACTTTGTTTAGTTCATAGGGGAAACTCTCCCGGTGTTAATTACTCCTTGTGGTTGATGCTATTGAGTTTTATCGGTGAATTAAAGTATATGTTCAGATTGTTATCCATCATTATATCACCTCTGATCATGATCCATATGATGTCTTGTGAGTAGTTCGTTTAGTTCTTGAGGACATGGGAGAAGTCACGCTGTTAGTAGTGGAATTATGTTGAGTAATATTTAATGGTTTGATATTTAAGTTGTGGTGCTATTCTTCTAGTGGTGTCGTGTGAACGTCGACTACATGACACTTCACCTTTATGGGCCTAGAGGAATGCATTGTGTATTTGGTTGCTAATTGTGGGGTTGCCGGAGTGACAGAAACCTAAACCCCCGTTAGTATACCGGTGCACAAGGGAGCGTAGGATCTCAGAGTTTAAGGCTGTGGTTAGATTTATCTTAATTACTTTCTTGTAACTGCGGATGCTTGCAAGAGGTATAATCACAAGTATGTATTAGTCCAAGTAAGGGCGGTGCATTAGCATAGGTTCACCCACACAACACTTATCAAAACAATGAAGATTAATCAACTATGTGAAGCGAAAGCACTTGACTAGAATCCCGTGTGTCCTCAAGAACATTTTGTCATCATAAGTAAACCAACCGGCTTGTCCTTTGCTCTAAAAAGGATTGGGCCACTCGCTGCAATTATTATTACTGTCTTTTACTTACTCGCATTTTATTTACCTGCTATATCAAAAACCCCTAAAAACTTGTCTGCTAGCATTTACAGTGAAACCTTTACCGAAACTCCTTGTCAGCACCTTCTGCTCCTCGTTGGGTTCGACACTCTTATTTATCGAAAGTACTACGATACACCCCCTATACTTGTGGGTCATCAAGACTATTTTCTGGCGCCGTTGCCGGGGAGTGAAGCGCTATTGGTGAGTGGAATTGGTAAGGGAAACTTTTACTGTAGGTGCTATTTTTATTTCTGCTTGCTACTTTATTTTATCATGGAGAGATCTCCATTTGAATCCCTGTTTGGAAATACTACTACCACTGCTACGGTAGTAGAAGAGGAACCACCTGATCAAGTAATTCCATTTAAAATACCTATGAAAATTGTTGAACGAGTTACGAATAACCGCTATGCAGGAGATGGAACTGTCCCTCCTGGGGATCATTTGCTATTTATTCATGAATTATGCGAGTTGTTCAAGTGTGCAGGTATTTCAATGGAAGAGGTCAAGAAGAAATTGTTTCTATATCGTTGACTGGTAAAGCTGCAAAATGGTATAGGATGCTGAAAATGGGCGTTCTATTGGCTGGGAGGAGATTGTGCCTCTCTTTTATTCTAAATTTTATCCTCCTAGTGAAATTCATCAAGATCGGAATCATATATATAATTTTTGGCCTCATGATGGAGAAAGTATTGCCCAAGCGTGGGGGAGATTGAAATCATTAATGCTCAAATGCCCCATTCATGAGCTTCCTGGTAATGTGTTATTGATAACTTCTATGCAAGGCTTTCTCTTCAAGATAAAACTCTATTGGATACCTCTTGTGCTGGATCATTTACGCGTAATAAAGAGGAAGTTAAATGGGACCTTCTTGATCGGATTGAGGAAAATACTGAAGGATGGGAGAACGACAAAGGTAGAGAATCAGGTATAAAGTATGATTACGAATGCATTAAAACTTTTATGAATACTGATAATTTTCGTAATCTCTATGATATGTATGGTCTTGATTCTCAAGTTATTGCAAACTGTTACAAGGCTTTTGCCTCTTATCTTGATGTTCCTAAAGAAAGTTGCAATAAGTATCATTTGCCTTACAAAGATAATACTAATTCTGCCAATATTAAAAACATTGAAGTTCATACAGTTGATCGTATCTTGCCAGAACCTTATATTGAGAAACCACCTTTTCCTGTTAAAATTAGGAACATTCTATCATAGCTAGTGTGGTTAATAAAAGTGCAAAGAAAGCTTTAGAACCTGCTGAACAAATAGCGGTTGAACCCACAATAGCAATAGTAAAGGATTTGGTAACTGAAAATGTAGAAGGAGGACATATTATCTTTTGTGAAGATGCCTCTAATATTGTTTCACATCCCGTAGAGCTAGGAAAACAAGTGTTCCTGTGCTTTCAGTCAAAATAGGAGAACATTGCTATTATGGTTTATGTGATATTGGTGCAAGTTCTAGTGCTATTCCTTTTGATCTTTATAAAGAAATTATGCATGAAATTGGTCCTTGCGAACTTGAGGAGATTGATGTGGTTATTCAGCTTGCTAATAGAGAAACTATCTCTCCAATTGGTATTGTGAGAGATGTTGAAGTTTTATGTGGTAAGACTAAATACCCTGCTGATTTTCTAGTACTTGGTTCTGTTGCTAGTAAAGCTTGTCCCATTATTTTTGGTAGGCCTTTCTTGAATACATGTGGTGCATTATAGATTGTAAGAAAGAGAAAATTTACACTAAATTTAATGGAGAATCTTATGAGTTTAATTTCTCTAAGTTTGGTAAACAACTTTATGAAACTGAATTACCTAATGAGAATTTTCAATTGAACAACTTGCTTCTATTGCTGTTGCTCCTAACAATGCCTTGCAGCAATTCATGGAGGAACACGAAAGTGAAGTATTTATGGAGGAGAGGAATGAGATTGACAATTTTCTTCGTCAACCACCAATACTTAAGCATAATTTGCCTGTGGAAGATTTGGGTACCTCAGCGCCTCCTAAGGAAGATCCTGTCTTCGATTTAAAACCTTACCTGATAATCTTAAGTATGTTTATCTTGATGAAAGGAAAGTATATCCTGCTATTATTAGTTCTAAACTTTCAGGTAATGAAGAAGCAAGGTATTAGAAGTACTAAAGAAACATCGAGGAGCTATGGGATACACTTTGGATGATTTAAAGGGGATTTCTCCTACTATATGTCAACATGCCATCAACATTGAACCCGATGCAAAACCTGTTGTTGAGCATCAGCGTCGCTTGATCCCTAAGATGAAAGAAGTGGTAAGAAATGAGGTATTAAAACTTCTTGATGCTGGTATAATTTATCCTATTGCTGATAGTAGATGGGTAAGTCCTGTGCATTGTGTCCCTAAGAAAGGAGGAGTTACTGTTGTACCAAATGAAAATGATGAACTTATTCCTCAAAGAGTAGTAGTTGGGTATAGGATGTGCATTGATTTTAGAAAGGTCAATAAAGTAACTAAGAAAGATCATTATCCTTTGCCTTTTATTGATCAAATGTTAGAAAGGTTGTCTAAGAAAACTCATTTTTGTTTCCTTGATGGTTATTCTGGATTCTCACAAATTGCTGTTAAAGCACAAGATCAAGAGAAAACTACTTTTACTTGTCCTTATGGAACTTATGCTTATAGACGTATGCCTTTTGGTTTGTGTAATGCTCCTGCTACGTTCCAAAGATGCATGTCTGCTATTTTTCATGGTTTTTGTGAAGAAATTGTGGAAGTATTCATGGACGATTTTTCCGTCTACGGAACTTCCTTTGATAATTGCTTGCACAATCTTGATAAAGTTTTGCAGAGATGTGAGGAGACTAATCTTGTTCTTAATTGGGAGAAATGTCATTTCATGGTTAATGAAGGAATTGTCCTAGGGCACAAAATTTCTGAAAGAGGTATTGAAGTGGACAGAGCTAAAGTTGAAGCAATCGAGAAAATGCCCTGTCCAAGGGATGTGAAAGGTATCCGTAGTATTCTTGGTCATGCCGGTTTTTATAGGAGGTTTATTAAAGATTTCTCTAAAATTTCAAAACCCCTCACTAATCTTCTTCAAAAAGATGTACCTTTTGTTTTTGATGATGATTGCAAGGAAGCTTTTGAAACTCTAAAAAAGGCTTTAATCACAGCTCCTGTTGTTCAACCTCCTGATTGGACTTTACCTTTTGAAATAATGTGTGATGCTAGTGATTTTGCTGTAGGAGCTGTTCTTGGACAGCGGGTAGACAAGAAGTTAAATGTTATTCATTATGCTAGTAAAACACTTGATGCCGCTCAAAAGAATTATGCTACTACTGAAAAGGAATTTTTAGCAGTTGTTTTTGCTTGTGATAAATTTAGACCTTATATTGTTGATTCAAAAGTTACTATTCACACTGATCATGCTGCTATTAGATACCTTATGGAAAAGAAAGATGCTAAGCCTAGGCTCATAAGATGGGTACTTTACTGCAAGAATTTGATTTACATATTGTAGATAGGAAAGGTGCTGAAAATCCTGTTGCTGATAATTTGTCTAGATTAGAAAACATTTCAGATGATCCTATACCTGTTAATGATAGTTTTCCAAATGAACAATTGGCTGCGATAAAGGTAAGCTCACGCGAAAGTCCTTGGTATGCTGATTATGCTAATTTTATTGTTGCCAAGTATTTGCCTCCGACCTTTACAGCTCAGCAAAGAAGAAAGTTCTTTTATGATTTGAGGCATTATTTTTGGGATGACCCACATTTGTATAAAGAAGGAGTAGATGGCATTATGCGAAGATGTGTTCCTGAGTATGAACAGAAAGAAATATTGAGCAAATGCCATGGAAGTGCTTATGGAGGACATCACGCTGGAGATAGAACTGCGCAAAAGGTTCTACAATCAGGTTTTTATTGGCCTACCCTTTTTAGAGATGCTAGAAAATTTGTTTTATCATGTGATGAATGTCAAAGAGTAGGTAACATTAGTAGACGTAATGAAATGCCTATGAATTATTCTCTTGTTATTGAACCTTTGACTGTTGGGGATTTGACTTTATGGGTCCTTTTCCTCCTCAAATGGTTATACTCACATACTTGTTGCTGTTGATTATGTTACTAAATGGGTAGAAGCTATACCAACTTCTAGTGCTGATGGTGAGACATCATTAAAAATGCTTAAAGATATTATCTTCCAAGGTTTGGTGTGCCTAGATATCTCATGACTGATGGGGTTCTCATTTTATTCATGGTGCTTTTAGAAAAACTCTAGCTAAGTATGATGTTAATCATAGAATTGCTTCACCATATCATCCCAAACAAGTGGTCAAGTAGAATTTCAAATAGAGAGATTAAGTCTATTTTGCAAAAGACTGTTAATAAATCTAGAAAAAATTGGTCTAAAAAGCTTAACGATGCTTTGTGGGCTTATAGAACTGCTTATAAAAATCCTATGGGAATGTCTCCTTACAAAATGGTTTATGGAAAAGCTTGTCATTTGCCTCTAGAATTAGAACATAAAGCCTATTGGGCGGTGAAAGAACTTAATAGAGATTTTAAACTTGCCGGTAAAAAGAGATTGCTTAATTTGAATTCTTTAGATGAATGGAGAAATGCAGCTTATGAAAATGCTAGGCTCTTTAAAGAGAAAGTTAAGCAATGGCATGATAGAAGAATTCTTAAGAGAGAATTTAACGTAGGTGAAAAAGTTTTATTGTATAGGTCTCGTCTCAGATTTTTTGCAGGAAAATTACTTTCAAAATGGGAAGGACCTTATATCATCGAGGAGGTCTATCGCTCAGGTGCGATTAAAATCAATTCACTAGATGGGGACAGACCACAAGTGGTTAATGGTCAAAGACTCAAGCATTACATTTCTGGAGATTCTTATAATGAAGATGTTGATTTATCAAAGTGGTAACTCCAGAGGATTTTATAAAAAGTCAAATTCAGACAACTGCAAAGCTGATTTGGAATAGGTAACAGTTTCGGTAAGAAAAAGTTCGCGATTTACTTTCAACCTAAATATTTGTTGTTTTTACATAATATGGAAAATTATGAGTCGGAAAAGGGTAGGAAACGGTGCCCGAGGGCACCACACCACCCCTGGGCGCGGGCCCCACCCTGGCCGCGCCGTGGGTGGTGTGGGCACCTCGGAGCCCGTCTCCGACCCCGTTTCGTCCTGTACCTTCCTTTTGTCGTAAAACTTTTTGCTATATAATCACCCGGATCTCCGAGGTCCGTATATCGTGTTTTCGCGGTTTTGTTTTCAAGCTGTTCTGACAGGAATTTCAAGTCCCTACATGGCGTCGCGAGGAGTGTACGGTGAGAAGTATGCAGCAAGGCGCCGACGTGAACTCGAACGCGATGTGGAAGAGGGAACCTTCGTCGGTTGGGCGACGGAGGAGGAGATTGCTGCTAGGAGAGCTGACATGGATCGAAGCATCAGAGAGGAGGTGCAAGCTGGCCAGCCTCGCCAACAAGGAGAATCAAGGCCGAGCAACTCCACCTTTGTGGGATCAATTAATCCTCAACGTGCTTTTTCTCATAATGTGCAGGGAGTCACCCCACCAATTCCAGATTTGCGGTTTTTCCCTGCAGCTGCTGAAGCTCTCCGAACCACGAACGAGTTTTGTGACCAATTTCGTATCCTGAGAGCTGAGGTGGAAATACTTCAAGATGAGAATAACAGGCTCCGCCGGATGCTCGAACGTTTCCTAACCCCGATTGCCGTGGTACCACCGTCACCACCAAGAGATCAAGCCTAAATCGTCAAGGGGTAATGGCACTCCCTTGGCTTGTTCCAAGCTTGGGGGAGTGCCCAGTATCATCTTTATCCTTTCGTTTTTATAATTTCGTGGTCATATCATGAGTAGAGAAGTTATCTTATAAGATGGTTTGCGATGTGGAGTGTCAATCCTTTAGTTATCCATGTATCCGTTGGTTTGAGTGTGTCTTTGTTCAGAATATTAATGAGAAGTTCCACCTTTACTTTCGGTACATTTTATTTTAGCCTGCAATCTTCTTTATGTGCTGATCTTGCCATTGGTATTGACGCCACTTTTGGGTACATCAAGTAATTATATTAGTTGTGGCAAACTTAGTATTGGTCATTAGCAACAATACCATGAAAACTTAAGTAGAAGGAGGGAATTACATGCAAAAATATTATCCCTTTATCTTTCTTTCTTGCTAGCCAATAAGATTAGTATTCTTTGAGTTAAAACATTTGTGCTTACAGGGAAGATAGCATGGTTGCTTCTATTACTATATATTTGTGTGTATCCCCCAACTTTTATGCTTGCTACATGACCTTGCTAGCCTTAACCACCGTACTGAGAGGGAATGCTTCTCGTGCATCCAAATCCTTGAGCCAAACCCATGCCATTTGTGTCCACCATAACTACCTATATGTGGTATTTCTTTGCCACTCCAAGTAAATTTTTCATGTGCTACCTTTAAATTATTCAAAATGTTATTACCCTTTTGTGTCAATGTTTACTAGCTCATGAGGAAGTAGTGTGGTTATCCTTTATTCTACTTGTCAAACAGACTTTACACCTGGACTAGTGGCATATACATCCGCTTATCCCTAATTTGCAAAAAGAGCTGGCAACGGGATGCCCAGTCCCAATTAATTACAACTTTAACCATTAATTCTCTTCACACTTTTGCCCTGATTCATCAGTAAGCAATGACAAACAGTGAAATATCTGCGTGTGTAAACCAAAGAGAAAGAGGGATGATCTGCCTTGCTGGTAGAAATAACGTCCTTCATGGGAGCCGCTCTTAAAAGTCTGTTTGACAGGGAGAATACTGTTTTCACCCGCTACCATTCGTTGACAATTAACAAACACCTCTCAAAACTTAATTTTTGCTCTCTATATGATTTCAAAAACTTAAAAGCTCTAGCACATGACTTAATCCCTGCTTCCCTCTGCGAAGGGCCTTTCTTTTACTTTTCATGTTGAGTCAGTACACCTATTTCCTTCTTTCTTGAGCAAGCATTTGAGTTGTTGTGATTCAACCATATATATCATTAATATTGTCAATCATGTCTTTTATCCTTCCTTGTCTTAGCACAAAGACTTTTGCCTCTAAGAATATAGCTTTGCAAGTTATCAATGACTGTAAAGAAGGTGTGATAATTGAGTGTGGAAGTTCTGCAATATAAGCTCTAATATAAAGACTCCTTTCGAAAGATAAGTATTGATTGCTTATTGTTCTATGACCAAGAATGAAGTGTGCCATTACTAATCTATAATTTCCTTCGTGTATTTTTATTGTGGTTGTTTCACTACTCATGTTCAAGTTAGGTTATATGAAGAGTAGTTGCTGTTTAAAATGATTGTGTTGTTTAGTAAATACTGATGCTTCTTGTCCGTATTCTTTATTATCGACGCTTCACTCCATAAACTTTTGTTCTAGTTTACTGAGCTCAGCTTTCGCTTGGGGACAAGCGAGGTCTAAGCTTGGGGGGGTTGATACGTCCATTTTGCATCACTATTTTATAGCATAATTTACTGTTATTCAATGATATATTTCATATTAAGAGTGTTACTTATGTTATTTTGCATGTTTGATGATTATTGGATAATTAACTGCCGGAGTCAGATTTCAGCTGGAAAAAGCATCGTCAAGACACTATATTTCTGGAGCTCTAAAAATATTTCCAAGAAGACAGATGTTCCTATTTTATCAGAAGATGGTGTGAGCCAAAAGGGGAGGCTGAGATGGGCCAGGAGGGGCCCACACCACCCCTGGGCGCGGGTCCCCACTTGGCCGCGCCCTGGTATGGTGTGGTGCCCCTGGCCCACCTCAGGCACTCCCCCTTCGCGTACTTCATCCCCCAGAAACCCTAAGACACGGGGGGTGGAGAGGAAATATTCCGCCGCCTCCACGAGGCGGAAACAACAGAGAGAGAAAAAGCTCTCCGGCAGGGAGAAATCTGCCGGGGAAATTCCCTCCCGGTGGGGGGAGATCATCGCCATCCTCATCGTCATCGTGCTGGACTTCATCGGGATCATCATCATCATCAACTCCATCACCGTCACCATCATCACCGCTGCACCATCTCATTCCGCTGTAACATCTAGGGCTATACTTTGTCTAGTTCATAGGGGAAACTCTCCCGGTGTTAATTACTCCTTGTGGTTGATGCTATTGAGTTTTATCGGTGAATTGAAGTATATGTTCAGATTGTTATTCATCATCATATCACCTCTGATCATGATCCATATGATGTCTTGTAAGTAGTTCGTTTAGTTCTTGAGGACATGGGAGAAGTCACGTTGTTAGTAGAGGAATTATGTTGAGTAATATTTAATGGTTTGATATTTAAGTTGTGGTGCTATTCTTCTAGTGGTGTCGTGTGAACGTCGACTACATGACACTTCACCTTTATGGGCCTAGAGGAATGCATTGTGTATTTGGTTGCTAATTGTGGGGTTGCCGGAGTGACAGAAACCTAAACCCCCGTTAGTATACCGGTGCACAAGGGAGCGTAGGATCTCAGAGTTTAAGGCTGTGGTTAGATTTATCTTAATTACTTTCTTGTAACTGCGGATGCTTGCAAGAGGTATAATCACAAGTATGTATTAGTCCAAGTAAGGGCGGTGCATTAGCATAGGTTCACCCACACAACACTTATCAAAACAATGAAGATTAATCAACTATGTGAAGCGAAAGCACTTGACTAGAATCCCGTGTGTCCTCAAGAACATTTTGTCATCATAAGTAAACCAACCGGCTTGTCCTTTGCTCTAAAAAGGATTGGGCCACTCGCTGCAATTATTATTACTGTCTTTTACTTACTCGCATTTTATTTACCTGCAATATCAAAAACCCCTAAAAACTTGTCTGCTAGTATTTACAGTGAAACCTTCACCGAAACTCCTTGTCAGCACCTTCTGCTTCTCGTTGGGTTCGACACTCTTATTTATAGAAAGTACTACGATACACCCCCTATACTTGTGGGTCAGGCGTCGAAGTAGGGCGCTTGGCCTTGGGTGCGGGCATGCTCATGCCCTTGGGCTCCTCCTGCATCTCCCGTTCGCAATCCTCTCAGCCTCCGCCGCCTTCTTCTTCGTCTCCTTGTCCGCGAGCTCGCGCTCCCGCTACTTGCGGTGTCGCATCCTTCACGCGACCATCTCCGGCTTCAGGTCCGAGTCCGTGACGTGCCTCTGCTCAACGGACTCGGAGGATGCACCTTCTCCGTCGAATCGAGAGCTCCTTCCATTCTCTCTTGGCGCCGGCTACGAATGAGGATTTGTGGGGTGGACGCGGCGGGAGGAATGAAATTGGCGGGCGGGAGTGGAGGGCGGAGGGATAAATGAAAGTGGCCGGCGCCCTTATTTTGGTTCAAAATTCGTGGACCCGCGTTGCCAGATCCGACGTGGAAGACGCGTCCGGCCGTGTTCGGGCCGCCCCAAACTCGCCCCACATATGGGCTGGGTTTGGGGTTTGTTGGACCGTCCGGTCGTTTGGGGAATGTTTGGAAGCCGTGGTTGGGTACATGATTTCAGTCTAAACCATGTTCGGGCTGTCCGCCCGGACGTTTAGGGTGCCAACCATGGTTGGAGATGCTCTAAGACGGCTTAGACATAGAGTATCGTAGTCAGTTAAGTAGGGTAGTATGGTGAGTGATGACAACACAAATGTCCAAATCGACGACGATGACCGGCGGCAAGGATGTACCAGTAAGGAGCACCCCGTAAATGCAAGTCATGATATCAGCTAGCTGCTTCACCTGGGCGCGGCAACAGACCTTAATCCATCCCCGAGCCTCTTAATCAGATTTATGGGAGGGGTTGAGGTAAGGTGTGTATTTAATCTATCCCCGTTTACCTGTATTTTGGTATCTACATGAGAAAACCATCTGAATCGCAATATCAAGTTGCTTTCCCGCGGCACCTACATGGCCACACTGCACTAACTATTCAGAAGTATCTACTAAATCCTTTAGGTCCTCCTAAAAATTTAATTAGTTAAAATTAGTGTCTAAGAAAAATCATTGAAAACTAGTATTCCCTAATTCGTCATATGCTAAGGTGGCTGCCATGTATCTTCTAACAGTGTGCACAAAAGGTAATTAGCTGTCCAATGGTGTAATTACATAATATGTAGTATATCATTAACCACAAATATTGGTGTTTTGGGCAAAACAATACTGGTGTTGTGTTCTGTGAAGAAAACAAATGACCAACAAGTGGCGTGAATTGCCAAAATTTAAGTAAAACGGCCGAGGACGAGTTTGTAATATATTGGCGAGTTTACTCGGAAAGTGCTAATGGAGCTCGAGCTCCATGTAGCTCAATTTTCTTAAAATAAAAAATTAGTGCTAAAAATTCAAAACAAAAATCCCACATGCAGATAATGTCGAGATCTATAGGTGTGTAAATTATCAATCCAAATTTCGTATTAGTCTAGGCAACAAAAGAAGAGAATCTTTCAAATTTTCAAAAAATATTAAACTGTGTATTGTTCCCACGGACATACACCCATTTGTCATCTTTTCACAGACTGCAATAAATAAATTTTAAATTGAAATGTTCCACACTTGTAGATCATATTCACTATCGAAATCTGAAAATTTTCCCGAATTCTTTGAAATTTAAAAAATGTTTTTGGTTTTATAAAAAAAACAAGCAGTGCGTAGTTTGGGCTCCAAAATGCCACTCTCCCAGTTTTCTCCCCTTGCGACCGGCAAACCGGCAATGCAAATTTTCCTTTAGATTTATATCGGGGGCGCCCCTATTTAGTGCTCTTTGCACTGGTTAGCATAGTTTTGCCCACTACCACGCGTTATGTACCTGGCCCATTAGTTGGGTTTCATTTTAGTTGATTTTTTTAATATGAGTAAATTTGTGAAATAAAAAAAGTCCCAGATTTTAAAAATGGTATTAATTTTTTTATAAAAACAAGAATTTCAAAAATGGTTCATGATTTCGAAAACGGTTCATGAATTTGATAATGGTTCATGAATTAAAATTTTCCAGAATTTCAAAAAAGTTCATGAATTTGAAAAATGGTTCACGAATTTGAAAAAAATGTTCATGATTTCGAAATTGGTTCATGAAATTAAAAATGGTTCATGAATTCAAAATTTTATTGAATTTAAAAAAGTTCATGAATTTGAAAAATGGTTCATGAATTTGGAAAAAAAGTTCATGAACCATTTTAAAAATCTGAACATTTTTAAGTTTGAACATATTTCAAAATCATGAACCATTTTTAAAATCTGTAAATTTTTAAATTTAGCATTTTATCAAAATTATGAACCATTTTCAAAATCTAGAAATTTGAAAAAAGACAAAAACAGAAAAATGAATCGGAAAACGGAAACAGGAAAAAGAAAAGAAAAACAGAAAAAACGGTTGCTAGGCCGGTCAGAAAATATATATGGGCCGGCCCAACAAAAGTGAGCCGTGGACTGAGTAGTGTGGGCGAAAACCTGCTAACCATTGCAACAGGCGTAGAATAGGATTTGCCTTATATCGGCAATGCAAGTGCGAGACGTCTTGTGAGAAATGGGCTGATCGGCTGGGTTGCTGTTTATAGGCCGCAGCCTCCCACGCGTCTTGTGAGAACCTCCGGCCCTTCTTAATTAATTCACGCCCATTAGACCGCTTTTTCGTTGGGTTGGGCGACACAATACGTAACCATTTTGACATGGTCATGTTGATGAGCCCACGAAACTAAAGGTATGTTTGGTTTAGTTGTGGATTCTAAAAAAGTTGTTGTGAACTATGAGCTGTAAAAAACCCGCTGTGAGATGAGAACTATGGCAAAGCTGAAAGTCGTTTGGCTGAAACAACTGTGAAACTGTGAATTTTTATGCGAATCATCTGTAATACCCTAAGACCATGGGAGAGCCGTCGCCACGCCTCTGCGGTCCACCGCGCCGGACTGCCTCCGGCCACCTTGGTATCGCCGGACCCTCGCCGGAATTGGTCAGACATTGCCGAAACCTCGCGGAGAAAGGGGAAGACACGCCGAACCTCGTCGGAGCCGCACTGGAACGCCTCTGTACACCTTGATATCGTCGGACCCTCGCCGGATATAGGGGAAGACACGCCGAACCTCGTCGGAGCCGCACTGGAACGCCTCTGGCTAGCTTGATATCGTCGGACCCTCGCCAGAGTTGGCCGGACCTCGCCAGAGCCGCTTCGGACCCCTCCAGCCACCTTGGTTATCGTCAAACACTCACCGGAGTTGGCTGGACCTCGCTGAAACTCGCCGAAGTCGGCAAAAACGTGATGTACCTCGCCGGAGTCGTGCTGGACCGCCTCCTGCCACCTTGATCATCGTTGGAAGCTCACCAGAGTTGGTCAGACCTCGCCAAAACCTTGCCGGAGATTATGAGAACCACCCCGAAATCTTTCTAGACAATCTAGCAAGCTTGTACGTGCCTGGTTGCTAGCTGATCAATTTTTTTGTCCTAGCTGATCAATCTAGTCAAACTAGTACTGTACTAGCTAGCCTGTAGTATGTGCAAGCTCAGCTGCATCTAATACACTGTCGTGGTGGTGTCACGGCAGATGCCATAGGATGGCTTAAGTTGGGGGCTCGCTAGGACGTTGGGGGATCCGGGCAGGGTGTGTGCGCTCAAGAAGCACGCATGAAGAACAACGAAGAACACGCAAGAACAAGCAAGAACGAGCAAAACCAAGAACGACCAAAGCACACCAAGATGTACCCTGCTTCGGGGCCCTCTTGTGGAGGTAACACCCCTACTGCAGCACTAGCCTACTCTCTTTATATCTCAATGGTGACCAATATAAAGTGCTCCTTGAGCTATATGAAGCAACAATGGTGAGAGCTCTAGGAGGAAGATGGAGCAAGGGGGGAAAATGAGGCTTCTCCTTGTGTCGTCCCTCGCCCTGGAGGATGTGCTGGTCTATTTATACACTAACCGGATTACCATTCTGCCCCTGGCCGGAGATGATAATGGCATGGACAAGAGGAACAGGACAAGCTCTGGCTACTGTCACTCAGTCCAGCTCATTGTCAGTCCAACGGCAGGTCTATCTTTTTCTCTTTGAGGTTAAGCCAGCGTAGCCCACCGGAGCCTAGGCCACTGCCCTTTCCCGAATTAGCCGAGTCAGCGCCTAGGGCCTAGCGACCCGGAAAATCCGTGGCTCGACCTAGCTGTCCTCTGCGCCTCGGGCAGGAGGCATGCAGGACCCGTGAACTTACTGACATTACTTGGCCTTTGTGCATTATCCGACATTGCCTTATGCCGGATCCTTCCTGACCGACCCGGCTAAATTTAGTCGGTATTCCTTCCTCTGATCTGGCAAGACTTTGCCGGATCCCCTTCGGTCTCTCCCTGCACTTTAGGATGATTGAGAGCTAACTGACTTTCCCAAGTGATCCGGCCCAAGTGATCCGGCCCAAGAGATCCGGCTTGACCTTGATCCGGCCCCCTCTTTACAGCTCTTAACACCACCTCTTTGCCCTACCCGGGGGCAGCCCCCCGACAGTAGTCCCCGAAGCTGGTGCGGTCCTACAGCGTTGGCTGAAGGGCCGTAGCAGGTTAAAAACAAACGCCATTAACCGAATCCCATATTACACAATCTTGTCTCAGGATTTCCCGGGACACTTGGCTGGGAATCTCTGCGCAAAGCCCCGTAATCCGGGTCCATGATTTGACATGCTACTGATAGCACATTATCCGGATCCACCAGGTACTTGAGTGCATTTGACTAAATGATCACGCCTCCTCGGTTTCTTCGTTGACCGACGCACCCGATCCGGCGCGACCGCTTCCAATTCCGTAACCCACCATGTGCTTAAATGCACGACCACAATTACGACCCAGAGTTTCAGGCCACACTTGATCCGGCCATGCCTCGAAAACCGCGCGGCAGTGCACCAGTTATTTGCGAGCGGCTATAAATAGGGGTGCGGAGGGTTTCTCTTCTTCTTCCCCACACTCTCCACTCCGAAACCTCCATCGGCACCATTGCCGCCACTGCAACCTCGCCCTTGTGATCTTGCCACGCCGGAGACGTCGACAACGCCGGAGATCTCACACCAGAGCCGCGCATCGCGCCCTGCGCCGCCGTTTCCTCACCAGGCCCCTTCCTCGCTGCACTGCAACCGTGAGTTCTTCATCCCCAGCCATGCTTCCCTCAAGCGAGTTCATCTTCCACCATGAACTTGCGCTCGCTTTTTCTAGATTCACTAGCAAACGAGTCCATTGTCAAGCCTTAGTGCATTTCCCCGATCTTCTTTCCAGGTTTTGCACTAGATTGCCCTAGTTTCACTTGCAACCGCTTGGGCAGTTCCGCCATGCTATTGAGTTAGGATTTAGTTTCTATTTTACCACCGCGGTAGATCTTGCGGAACCCTAGATTCACATGAAAACTTGTTTGTAGTTACCATCCGAGTTACTTATCCGAAACAACTAGATAACTCAAACCGGGATAACTTCTACCGAATTGCTTTACATCTGATTCAGTTACACCATTATCCGATTTCTTCTAGACTTAGAGATTCCAAATCTCCTAACTCGGCTATCTCCGATTTATTGCAGGACTGATTCGGATATGCCGAAGCTGCCCCCCGACAGTTGGGAGGGTTCCGATGTTACAAAAGATGACCTGGAATGGCTGCTGAGCACCCGGCGTATAACACCTGAAGTTATATGCCGAAAACCGGGGAAGGAACTCGAACTGGTCACCCAACCGGGTGAACGCGTTGTGTTTCTAGCGCACTTCGAGCGCAGATTCGGACTCCCGGCGAGTGAGTTCTTCCGGGGTTTCCTAGACTTCTTCGGCCTGCAGCCTCACCACCTTCCGGCTAACGCCTTTGTCTCCCTGTCGGCTTTTACCTCCTTTACCGAGGGATATCTGGGTCTCTAGCCGACTGTCCAAACCTGGGCGAAGTACTTCCACCTCCGGAAATAGACTATCCCGGGCAGTGACCCAAAGGTGATGACCGCTTGCGGTTCGGCTAGCATTACTCCGAGGACGGGCTCCATCTTTCCCCGGATCACTGGCCTGGATACTTGCAAGAAATGGCAAAGGTCCTTCTTCTACGTGAAGAGTGTCAAAGGCCATGATGCTCTCAACTTGCCCGAATTCAGGATCGAGCCCCCCACAGCCGAATTAAACTTCAGATATGATCCGGCTGAAACTCTTGCGGAGCTTCAAATCATACATCAAACTCTGGAGGATTTTCTAAAGAAGGACCTGCTCTCGGACGATCTCCTCCGAACCTTCGTCTTTCGCCGGGTCAGTCCTCTTCAACAACGTGAGCACAAGATTTGCCACATGAGTGGTCTGCTAGATCCTACCCGGATCAGCAAACATGACCTCACCGGAGCTTCCGTTAAGAGACGGGTAAACGCCATCGCCTACACCGAGATGTCGGACAAGTGGCGGTGGGGCGTGGAGCCGTTCCACCGAGATGCACTTCCACCACATGTTAGTTCACCATTCTCCGAATTAATCCATACTTCATCAAAATACCATCGGACTAATCTAGATTTGCCTTGACTCTACTGCAGCTGTTCGACCGCCAAATCACCGAAGATGGAGATCTCTCCACCAGAGTGTGGGGACCGGATCACAGCCCGCTGCGCGAGGGCGAAGAGGATGTGGATACGGACGATTACTTGCCGATTCCGCACACCAAGCCCATCCGCAAGGGTAAGCAACCGACTATTTACAACATTTCCGACGATGAAGATGATGATTGCTGGATCCTAGATCCCATTGATGCTATTCCGATTTCATGGTCACCACCTTGTGTTCCAGACAAATAGGATGCTCAAGGGACATCTCAGAAACGCGCTGACGCATCCGGATCAGATGCCCCTCAAGCCAAGAGAATGAAGAAAGCTGCCTTCAAGCCGAATCGGCTCAAGCCCATGCCTACCACCAAGGGGTAATATCAACTTAACTTCATTTGCTTTCTTCCTATATTATCCGAGTCATCTTTATCCGAGTTAACTGTTTACTTTGCTCTATGCAGTGACGTCGTCATCACCGAGAAAACTCATTCATCCATTCTTTCTCCCATTCCTCCACTGGATACGGCCATGGAGAGCCAATCTCCTGAAAGGGCTGTCACTTCTCCCACACGTACCACAACTGCCGAGACTCCTCCGTCGACTCTCATTCCAGAGTCGGTTACTGACCTGGAGAACGAGGAGATCTCGGCTCCTACCCGAGATTCAACTTGGCCACGCCCTCTGAAGGAGTTGGAGAAGGAAAAAACTAAGACTTCGGCTAAGTCTTTGCTAAAGCTGGATCCTCGTCCTACCCCCAAGGCTCAAGCTCTGCTGAATCAAGAGCAACAGAAGAAGAAAAAGCAGCAACAACAAACTTTCGAGAAGCAACAGGAAGTACTTAAACCACCACAACAAGCGTCCTTCCGAGAGAAAAAGAAGAAGGCCCTCCAGGATCAACCCAGAACCAACCGAGGCAGCCAGATCCAGCCAAGACCCCGGGTGCATCGCCTCTACCTAAGCCGACTCAGGCCGCCTCTGGCACGACTCCAACCACCTCGGATAAGCAGGTGGTTGCTAGCAAGCAGGTTTCCGCCACTCCATCAGCGACTCGAGTGCATGATCAACTCTCTGAGATGATCACTCGCGCCCGACTTAGTGGCCAGGTCCTGCCGAATTTCCGCACTCCGAGCGGCGACAACCTCGGCTCCGCAGAACAATTCGTTAAAGCCTGGAATGTTGTGGACCTTGCCGAAGGCTCCTCTACTTCAGCGTCGCCACATCCGGCTGGCCCTAGCCAGATGTTTCAATCTCTACACTCTGTGCAGGCCTCGGTCGTTGAAGCTAACCGGGTCCTCGAGGTAACTTTGCCGAATCCTGCTTTTATTTCATCATGATCAATCTGCACTATTCCTAGTCCCCGAGATTCGGGTCGAACGACTGATACTCCTCCGAGTAAGAAAGTCATTCGGCGTGAATCTCTAAAAACTTGATCATGAATTTTTAATAGTCTCGGGTGCCAGTCCCCGAGACTATTTTTACGCCATTAACTTTTTCTCTTTCAGGAAACCACGACTGCTCGCAGCCGGATCTTTAAGCAGCTAGCCCTGCAACACCAGGCCCTCCAAACTTCCTTCGAGGCGCAAGGTGAGGAGATGAAAAAGAAAGAACAGGAGCACAAGCGCGCTTTAGCGGAGGAAAAGTCAGAAGTGACTCGGCTCCAGAGGGAGCTTGACCGGGTTGGAAAAGTGAAGGCCAAGCTCAAGATAGACCGGGATACGCTGCAGAGTGAGAAAGACTCGATCCAGAAGGAACGAGATGCTTTCAAAGCCGGGCTTGCAAAGCGGGCCGAATTGGACAAGAAAATCCAAACGGTCGTTGCAGATGCTGAAGCCGAAGCTAAAGCGGCGAAAGATGATCTGGCTGCTCACAAGGCGGTCAACGCGAAATAGCTGGCTGATCTTGCTAGCCTCAATGAAGACATGGACCGCAAGTTTGCCGAATCTCCTCTTTCTCCTCTGCTCTTATCCGACACATAATTTTGTGTTCCCTCTCGTTTAATTCGATGTCAGCTTATCTGTATGTAGGAGAGTTTACCAGCATCTGGCTTCAAGCCGCCAAAGCTATGAGAGATGCCCGAGCTGAGAGAGCTAAGTTAACTGGGGCTCCCCTACCAGAGACGTGGGATATCGAAGATCACATTACTGCACTTAAAGCTCGGATTGCTCCTTTGAAGGAGTCCCACATTGATCTGCTCAATGCAAGTCTCAAAGCTCACCGAGTCTTGTTTCCTGAAGCCCGGCAAGCCCGGTCTGCGGACGAGCTAATCAAAGACCTGGACCAGGCGAAGACCCGGTCAAAGCAGTGGAGATCCTCGTCCGCCTGCGCTGGTGCTGACGCAACTTTGCTATTTATCATGTCTTGGTATGAGCTGATTGAGCTCGGCAAAGTGTGCTCACTTTGTGAGGGTTCTTCATGGGCTACAGATCCGAACCGGATCAAGATCCGCGAAGAAGCTGCCAACTTTATGGCCGAATTTGCAAACACAAAGCATCTTGATCTGGACGCTTCGGTCTACTCGGATGGGGAAGAAACTGAAGAAGAGGAATCGGACAATGCCTCCCTTGAAGAATACGCCGAGTCTGAGGGTGAGTCTGGTGATTCGGCTAACTCTGCCGAACAACCTCGTATCAAGTCCACCAAGGTGCCAGCTTCCGACTTGGCCAAGACTGCCAAACAATCTCCGGCCAAGACTTCCAAGACGCCAGCCACTGACTCGGCTGAGACTTACGAAAAAGTTTTAGTCAAGACCGCCAAGACTTCAGCTGATCCGGATGCTTCCGAGTCTGCCAAGCCTTCAAGCTCTTCGTCTAAGGTCATTCCTGCAAGTGAGGGTTCTCTTTCAACCGAGGTTCCTCCAACATCCGAGTTCATCCCTGCAACCGAGTCTCCTGCAACCATGGCTCCTTCTTCCTGAATTATCTTAATGAAAAACATTAAATCCCCGGTATGCCGGGAGCAGATGTAATATACAATTTAAGTTCTTCCGAGGCTACTTTTATTTTGCTTAATGTGATCTGAACTAGGTTTATGTTGGATCATCTTAAACCGAGTCCCCGAGTCTGTTTTCTTGTTCACTATTTTTGCCGAATCTTTGCTCTTGTCTACCTTTTAGGTGTTGGACAGTCGAGTCACAAGATAGGAATCATAGCGTACAATACTTGCAACATGCGAGTTGTGGTTTAGAATCATCTAACATAAACAAAAAAGAAATAACAGGGGTTAGTAAATGACATGTGCCGAATCGGTTTTGGACCGAGTCCCCGAGTCCATTTTCATGTTTCCCATACTCCCCAACCTCTGCTCTTGACTACCATTTTGGTGTTTGTCAGTCGAGTCACGAGATCAACAACACAACATACATTACTTGAATTTTGGGACGAGGTTCAAAGCAATCCGACACATGAACGGTATGGACAAAATAGTAATAAAAAACACATGCATAAGGACGAGACAGTCCCCGAGTCCAGACTCGGATTGCCGAAATTTCATTTATGATAAACTGAGATACATACATTGCGCCCCTTAAGAGTAAAAGGGTCGAAGCAGAGCTACATTCCAGGGTCGCTTGGTTTCTTCTCCGGGTCTGTCCAGGCCATCCCTCCTTGGTTCCTGTGCATCTACAAGGTAGTACGAGTCATTGTGCATAGCCTTGCTCACAATGAATGGTCCCTCCCATGGAGGTGATAACTTTTGTCGGCCTTTGCTGCGCTGCACCAGCCTTAGTACTAGATCTCCCTCATGAAACACTCGAGGGCTGATTTTTCGACTATGATAACGTCGGAGACCCTGCTGGTAAACTGCTGTCCGAGATAGGGCCAATTCTCTTGCTTCCTCTAGCAGATCCACTGCATCTTCCCGGGCCTCTTTTGCCTCGGTTTCGGTAGACCAGAAAAAATGGCGTATAGCCAGTTGACCGATTCGGCGTGGTCCTTAGACCCCATAGTACTGATGGTATCTCATCTATCCAGCACCCCGGAGTCTTTACCAGAGGTTCCATTAACCGGGCTTTTATCCCGGCTAATACCAAAGCATTTGATCTTTCCACCTGTCCATTGGACTCTGGGTGTGCCACTGAGGCTATGTCTAACCGGATCCCCTTATCCATGCAGAATCGGGCAAACTCTCCCACAGCAAAGTTCGTGCCATTATCCGAGATGATGCTATGGGGGTAACCGTATCTCAAAATGATTTCTTTCAGGAAAGTTACAGCCGAATGACCATCCACTTTCCGGATTGGTTTCACCTCTATCCACTTGGTGAACTTATCCACCATCACCAGCATATGTGTCATGTTACCTCTAGCCGGCTTGAATTCTCCCACCATATCCAAACACCACACAGCAAATGGCCAAGTGATAGGAATTGTTTTGAGCGCCGATGCGGGTAGGTGTGTCTGCTTGGCAAACCTTTGGCATCCTTCACATTTTCGGACTATGTCCTCTGCATCTGCATGAGCAGTGGGCCAGTAAAACCCATGCCGGAATACTTAGCCACCAGGGCTCTTGTACTGCAATGATGCCCACATTCTCCTTGATGTATCTCCAGGAGCATCTCCTTGCCCTCGGCTGGCTCCACGCAACGTGTAGCACCTCGGTTGCACTCCTTTTGTATAACTCCTTGTTATGATGGTGTAACCCTTGGACCTCCTCTGCACTCGCCTAGCTTCGGTTTCATCATTTGGCAAACTCCCCTCCGACATGAACTTCATGATTTCTTCAGCCCACCGGTACTGGATGCAAAGGGAATAAGTGCTCATCTATTTCCACTGGTTCGGCCGCCATTATTTCTTCTATCAGTCTCTGTCCATTCCCTAAGATTCGGTTAGCACCATCTTCCTCTCTTCTCCTCTTCCCTAAGATTTGGTTAGCATTCCCCGAGTCTCGGTGCGCAGTCCCCGAGTCTCGCCATGCAGTCCCCGGGTCTTCCCAAATGTACCCGACATCAACATTCATAGGAACAGCTTCAGATTCTT
This sequence comes from Poa pratensis, assembly GCA_947311845.1. Lineage (NCBI taxonomy): Eukaryota > Viridiplantae > Streptophyta > Magnoliopsida > Poales > Poaceae > Poa > Poa pratensis. Next base: position 41,553,839 of record CAMZMU010000027.1, read on the forward strand.
GCTTTGGGATAAAAATTGACTCGGAATCAGGCGAAGGCTTGATTGAAGGGATCCTTAGGTGATTCAAGGATATCCCGGGTGGGATTGCATCCCTAGACGACCCGAGCTTTGACAGGATATCAGCAGCTTCGTTCTCCAGCCGAGGTATGTGCTTGTACTCGCAGCCTTCAAAAAATCCTGAAATTTTCTGGACATGAAATCGATATAGTGCCATATTGGCATCAAGGGCATCCCAATTTCCAGAAGACTGCTGCACCACTAAATCTGAATCACCAAAACATTCTATCCGGCGGATGCCGATGTCCTTAGCCACATTAAGCCCATGGATCAGTGCCTCATATTCGGCCACATTGTTTGATGCTGAGAAATGAATCTGCAACACATATCGCAACTGATCTTGCTTCGGTGATGTGAGTACTATCCCAGCACCTAGTCCGATTTTGGTTTTGGAGCCATCAAAGTGCAACTTCCAGTAATTGTAATCCGGCTTGGGTGGCTCATACTGCATCTCGGCCCAGTCACAAAGGAAATCCGGTAAAGCCTGAGACTTGATAGCATCTCTTCTCTCATAATGCGGGGTGTAAGGAGACACTTCTATTGCCCATTTGGCAACTCGGCCAGTCGCATCTTTGCACCCAATGATCTCCGAGATTGGAGCTTCGCATACTACGGTGATCGGGTGCTCCTGGAAGTAATGTTTCAACTTCTTGGCCGCCAGGTATACACCATATGTCATCTTCTGGTAGTGAGGATAATTCTGCTTTGAGGTTGAGATCACCTCGCTTAAATAGTACACCGGTCTCTGCACGGATTTACCCTCCTCTTCTCGCTCTACCACTATCACCACACTTACGACCCGGTTAGTGGCCGCAATGTAAAGTAGCATTGGCTCATTCGGCAAAGGTGATGCCAAAATTGGTGCAGTGGACAACATCTTTTTTAATTCATTGAAAGCCGAGTCTGCCTGCGGGGTCCATGTGAACCCGGTGCTCTTTTTCATCAACTGATACAAGGGCAAGGCTTTTTCTCCTAGCCGACTCACAAACCGACTCAACGAGGCTAGACACCCGGTGAACTTTTGCACATCTTTTAGACATTTAGGCAATTTCATGTTTTCTATGGCTCGGATCTTAGCCGGATTCACCTCAATACCTCGGCTCGATACAAGGAAACCGAGCAACTTTCCAGCCGGGACACCAAAGGTGCATTTATCCGGATTCAATTTTAACCGATACTTTCTCAAGTTCACAAATGTTTCCTCGAGATCCTCGAGGAGAGTGCGTTTTTCTTTAGTTTTGATGACGATATCATCGACATACACTTGCACATTTTTGCCCATTTGAGAGTGTAAGCATTTCTGCATACATCTCTGATAAGTTGCACCGGCATTTCTCAAACCGAAACACATGACACGATAGCAATACGCCCCATACGGGGTAATAAAAGCAGTCTTTATTTGATCTTTGGGGTCAAAACCAGAGTACGCATCAATAAAAGACAACAACTCACACCCAGCAGTAGAATCGATCACTTGATCAATCCGAGGTAAAGGAAAGGGATCCTTCGGGCACGCCTTGTTCAGGTTGGTGAAGTCGATGCACATGCGCCACACCTTGATCACCGCTGGTTCGTCCTTCTTCTTCTCTACCAGAACCGGATTGGATATCCAGTCTGGATGCAACACCTCCATAATGAATCCGGCTGCAAGTAGCTTAGCCAGCTCATCAAGCACCACTTTTCTTCGATCGTCTGAAAGACGACGAGTCGGTTGCCTCACCGGCTTCACATCCGGCCTGACAAATAAAGAGTGCTCTGCCAACTCCCTCGGAACACCAGGCAGGTCCTTAGCCGACCATGCAAAGATATCCCGATTCTCACGGAGGAAGTGACAGAGCGCGCTTTCCTATTTCTCGCCCAATCCGGCACCAATGATGGCCATGCGCTCCGGATTCTCCGGGTCAATGGGGATCTTCTTTGTCTCCTTGGGCACCTCAAATGTTGCACCTGCATCCGGATTGGTCATGCCAGCACGCCGAGCTGAGCTGACTTCGCCATCGCCACTACTTCATGCATCTTGCTCTTCTCAGCTTGGATCACCAACGACTCGGCTAAGGTGGAACCGACCGTGGCACACTGTATGGCCTTCTTGTAATCTCCCGCAACGGTGATGATACCATTCGGGCCAGGCATCTTCATCTTGAGGTAGGCCACATGAGTGGATATCATGAACTTGGCTAATGCCGGCCTGCCGAGCAGAGCATGGTATGGGCTCTCCAAGTCTACCACCTCGAATTCGAGACTCTCAAGTCGGTGATTGTCCTTGGTACCAAACAGCACATCTACCCAGATCTTACCCATTGGGGAACAAGACACCCGGGTACTATACCATGGAAGGTACAACTGCTCTGCTGCAACTGATTCGGCGAATAACCCAACTTGACCATTGTGTCCCGATACATGATGTTTATAGCACTGCCATTGTCAATCAAGACTCGACTGAATTTCACATTAATCTTGGGTCCAACCAAAGTCGGATCCACCACCAGTGCATAGTTTCCTGGGCTTGGCATAACCCTGGGATTATCAGCCCTGCTCCAAGTGATCTCCTGCTCGGACCAGTTCAGGTATTTTGGGACTGCTGGTGTGACTGCATTCACCTCCTTCGCCCTTCGCAGCTGACTTTTCTTGTCAGTTGGCTCGGTCACAAAAACCACATAACTTTGATGAGCCTCCTTGTAATCATTTCCGGGGTATCCACCTTGCCGACTCGGACCAGCATTGTTGTTGTTGCCTCCCATATTTACCAGGTTAACCGGCTTTGTGGCTGCCGGCCTTGGAGCTCCTTCGTTCACCGGGGTTGCATTGGCTCCGGATAAAGGCGTATTCGGCCTGAAATTCGGTCTAGGAGCACCTCTCTGAGGTGGCCCTCTCTGACCTTCCGCCTGGATGCGATGATGCCAGCTACAATTCCGAGTTGAATGATTGGCCGGCTTGCGTGGGTCTGTTGTGTGATAACGGCAAGGCCCATCTATCATTGCCTCAAAAGTTAGAGGTGGACTCGGTCCATCCCACACTTTCTTTGCCCAGGCACCTTGATTCGGCCTCCAAGCTGGACCCTCATTTTTTGGTCTGTCTCTGCTCAGGATGATCCATATTTACTGCAGCAACCTGATCTGAACCGTATCTATAATCCGGATCTCTCCTCTTATAACCGAACTCATGTCGGTCACTGGGCCTCAATGGTCCTGTTCGGTTGTTGACCGGTTGCCTCCTGCTTGTTCCCACCGCATCCAACGCTGGCTGCGTCGGATCGCCAAGAGCATATGTATCTGCTATCCGGATCATTTCCGCCAGGGTCTTTGGCATATCCCTCTGGAGCTTCTGCCAAAGCGGGGTGCCATGTCGGCAACCCTGCGCAAACCAAGAAATGGCCTGCTCCTCCACGACACCTTCACAAGAATTGCGAATGTTGCTCCACCGAGTCAAAAATTCTCGGTCTGTCTCCCGCTCTTCCTGCCTGCACGCAGACAAGAGCTGAGGTCGGTTTGGCCTCTTGTAAGTGCTGGAGAAGTTGCTGTAAAACGCCTGCTCCAATCCATCCAAGAGTTGATACTACCCTCTGGTAAGTTATTCAGCCAAATCCGGGCTGGCCCTTCCAACATATGCGGGAGATACCGGACCGCCCATCGGCGATTGCCCCCCGCAATGTGCACCGAGGATACATAGTCTATCAGCCAATCCTGCGGCTTAGTGCTGCCGTTATACGGCTTTGTGATTCGGCCAAGCTGAAACAACGGCACGTTCGGCTCGTTCATGATCCGAGGCCCAAAGCATGGAGGACCTGGTGGGCCTTGCTCTTCCAGCTTCTCGGACTGGTAAATCCTATCCAACTTGAGACGCTGATCATCCGGATCCAATGTCCGAGGTCCCAGCCTGGATGCAAGTGCATTATCATACGTTTGGTATCCGGCTCGCGCCATAGCCGAATTACCATCATCATAGCGGTAGCCCGCCTGGCCACCACCTTGCTGCTGCGCTTGCACCATTACTTGCTGCTCCTGCCGGGGTTGATTCTGCCCAGGAGGACGAGGTGGTTGACCTCGGCCAGCCGAATTACCCCTTCCGGCTCCCGGATTGCCTTGACCGCCATTGTTTCTGCTCTGGCCACCTCTTCCTTGAGCAGCTAGCTGCTTGCCGGCATACTCAGCATCATAGGCCTGCAGCTGTTTGCTCTTGCCCGAATTCACGCTTTGGGCCCGGTCAACTCCGACATGCGGGGATGACGCTTGCCCCTTGGATTCTGGCTAACAGCCTTAGCCGACACTACTACCCGAGAACCACCAGCGTCCGGATTAGCTTTCCGGTAAGCCTCATTCTGCCGGTTACACACATCAACCAGCTCATTGACCCTCTCTGCCTGCTTGCGCCAAGCATCCCCGGTTAATGTGGTCAACTCGGCTCGCGCTGCCGCTGCAGCCCTAAGATTCTTGGCCGGGGAGCTATACACCGGCTTGCCTGTACCCGATCTATGACTAGTAGCCTTACTCGAGCTCGATCTTGCGGCTCTAGCTAACTCGTCATTGAGGTCCTTACCCCTGTTACGCAAATCTGCTCTCTTGCGTGGGTGAGGCACTACCGGAGTGAAACCATCGGTGATACCATTGGCAGCATTATATTCTCTCATGTCTCTATCAAATGCTTGCCTAGACTCTCACTAACCGGGCTTCTCTTTGCAACCTCAGGCGCTCTGCCTCTAACTCAGCTATGGTAACTCTACGTTTGCCCCAGGTGCCACTGGCCGAGCTAACTTTTCCAGGACATCCTCTAAGGGAGCCTCCCTACTTGACATGCCAAGTGGGCCAACCGGATCCGGTTTCTCCTTTGGGAACTTCGCCGTCCGAGCCGGCTTGTCACCGGATCGGTTGGCGTGACCAGTCCTCGGGCATGCTATTGCCGGCATCTCCTTTGCCTGCTCCAGCACTTGGTCCGGTCATCATCACCTCCACGCTACTCCCGGGGCGAGCGCTACGCCGTCCGAGAGCTGCGCGGAAAGAAGGAGGGTCCTCGGCCACGAGCACCTGCGCCGGGTACTCGCGGACAAGCTCGGTGGTGACGTAGGTGAGGAAGCTGCCGAACTGGATGAAGCGTCCATCCACAGGGAGTGGCCTCCCGCGAAGCAGCCGGCGTTGTCGCTGATGAAGGTGAACCCGCCGTAGTTGCAGACGAGCCCGGACACACACGCACGCCGGAGCTGGTGACGGAACCCGTCCGGATGGAAACCCCAGCCAACGCCACTGCTGCCCCACGGTGGGCGCCAACTGTCGTGGTGGTGTCACGGCAGATGCCATAGGATGGCTTAAGTTGGGGGCTCGCTAGGACGTTGGGGGATCCGGGGAGGGTGTGTGCGCTCAAGAAGCACGCATGAAGAACAACGAAGAACACGCAAGAACAAGCAAGAACGAGCAAAACCAAGAACAACCAAAGCACACCAAGATGTACCCTGCTTCGGGGCCCTCTTGTGGAGGTAACACCCCTACTGCAGCACTAGCCTACTCTCTTTATATCTCAATGTGACAAGTACAAAGTGCTCCTTGAGCTGTATGAAGCAACAATGGTGAGAGCTCTAGGAGGAAGATGGAGCAAGGGGGGAAATGAGGCTTCTCTTGTCGTCCCTCGCCCTGGAGGATGTGCTGGTCTATTTATACACTAACCGGATTACCATTCTGCCCCTGGCCGGAGATGATAATGGCATGGACAAGAGGAACAGGACAAGCTCTGGCTACTGTCACTCAGTCCAGCTCATTGTCAGTCCAACGGCAGGTCTATCTTTTCCTCTTTGAGCTTAAGCCAGCGTAGCCCACCGGAGCCTAGGCCACTGCCCTTTCCCGAATTAGCCGAGTCAGCGCCTAGGGCCTAGCGACCCGGAAAATCCGTGGCTCGACCTGGCTGTCTCTGAGCCTCGGGCAGGAGGCCTGCAGGACCCGTGAACTTACTGACATTACTTGGCCTTTGTGCATTATCCGACATTGCCTTATGCCGGATCCTTCCTGACCAACCCGGCTAAATTAAGTCGGTATTCCTTCCTTGATCCGGCAAGACTTTGCCGGATCCCCTTCGGTCTCTCCCTGCACTTTAGCATGATTGAGAGCTAACTGACTTTCCCAAGTGATCCGGCCCAAGTGATCCGGCCCAAGAGATCTGGCTTGACCTTGATCCGGCCCCCTCTTTACAGCTCTTAACACCACCTCTTTGCCCTACCCGGGGGTAGCCCCCCGACATACACACTCGAGATCGAAATAATATACGGCCAGCGGCGTACAGTGAGAGCTGATGTGCCTGTACGTAACGCGGTCGGCGAAATTGCAATTCCTACCCAGTCAGCTGTCGGGCGAGCACAGTTCTGATCCATGGTGAGACAGAGCGACGGCCATCGTGATTAGCTTGCACGTTGGGGGAGGAAACGACCTAGGCAAGGAGGCCAGGCGGCGGTGCAATCTCTCCGGCCAGCGACAATCGTGAGTTAGGATGAAAACGGGACTTGCGCGAGTGGAGACGCAGGAACGTGGTTAGAGCAGCGGCCGGCGGCCGGACCAGCGGAGCGTCGCCGGCGAGGCGGCCCGATGGGCAGCGCGAGATGGTGCGAAACCTTTTCTTTCCTGATCGATCGACATTCTGTTTCGCTCGGGAAGAGGAAAATAGGTTGAAGCGGTATCACTTATCCGTGGCAGCGTGGTTAATTTAACCAAGAAGTTGGTTCTGAACGCGATGGAAGCCGGGGTAAACCTGCTTTGACAATTACACTACAGGAATCTGCTAGCTTCCGCAAAATCTGCGGTGAGAAAACCCTGTTTGGTTAGCTTTTAGATTTTGAGAGTAGAAGCAGGTTAGAAAAGCTAAACCAAACGCACCAAGGCGGGAGAAGTACTGCATCACAAAAGCAACAGTCTGTACAAAATCCCTTCACAAAAGCAGGTCCATTTTTTTTCCATCTAAAAAAATGTCCATTTTTTCTTTGTGATGCAAAAGCAAACCTTGTGTCTGAGTGGCACCAAACCAAGGATCCACTAAATCAGTGTCAGAACTGAAATCGAAATCCAGTCTTGTATCCCTAAAAACATAGTCTAGTTTTGGAAATGGGCCATAATTCCAAAGTTGTTGCTTGAGTGTGTATGAAACTGCTGGTTGGTATAGTAAGGTGGCAGTACCAATTCATGTTTGGATATATGTATTGTTGAATAAACCCATCGCCTCACCTTATAGCCTCACCACAACTCTCCCCATCGTGACATCTCTCCACATCATCGCTCGAGCGCACCATCCAGCTGCGCGGGTCGAGATCCCTGCACCACCCTAGGATCTAGCGGGGCTGCCCCAACACCACACCACACTTCTGATTACCTCCACGTCGACCCAGTGAATGGGGGATGGAAGCCACATCACAATGATCTGGGGCGCAAGCGAGGTTATTTAGCAAGAAGGCGGCCTGCTCCCCCCTCCCACGTGCGACTCCGACCACCAGAGCTCCTAGACGAGGAAAAACATCGGCTCCGGCCATGAGAGGCCTCTCGTGGGCGTCAACGACCAAGCCCCTACCAGCATAACATCGTACCCCACAGGAGGAACACCATGCCTACCAACTCTAGTATGTACAGGGGATTTCTCGTCCCCCCCTCCCCGCGCCCGCTCCGGCCAATGAGGCCGACATAGGGTGAGGGGAGAGGTGCCAGGACAAAGACAATGACTCTAAAAAATAAACGAAGAGGGACAGAGGGGGCAGAGAGGAAAATACATATCCTTGTACCTGGAACTTATATATATCATGCATAAGACTAGTTTGCTGACCGTCGGGCCATGTTAGTACTAACACGGTACTTACTAAATCGTTGCTGAATTGTCCCTACTTCCATCACACGCCTCATCGAGAAGAATTCAGATTTAAATATTGAGAAACTATTAATTACCGGGTAGGTAGTACTATAAGAACATATGTGCACTACAATCTACCGATCTTTGCTCATCATTGCCGCAGTCACTCGAATTGTTTAATGATGGCGCTTATCACTCTACCGGCGTTTGGTGGCGAACTGGCCGGCGATGCATCAGACGAGGACGAGACGACCGAGCTAATCCGAAGGAGCAGCGAAAGAGATCGATCACGAATTGTTGGCGTTGTTATCCGGAGTTGGGTACAGACAGAGCAACATCATCGACCCTACTACTCATGCTCCATTGGCCACACTTTGTTATTTTGAACCTGAACTTTATTCCCTCGTTTCTTTCGAGCCCAGACGATGATTCGTCAGCGGAAGCAACGGTTCTCCTTCCTCTTAGCTCTTCGCGTTGCCCGGCGCTTACTGAGACTGCGTATACCCTTAGGAAAGCAATGATACGTCTGTTGATCGCACATTGTTTTGGACCTAGTCTAAAGTTAGAACTTCCACAATCAGTGTATCTAAATAAGCCACTACACTTACCGTTTGATCTTCTTAAAACAAGGAATCTCGTCTGTCTGATCCATGCAGCATACCTCTTACCAACACAGATTTTTTTGTGTACATTATCTCATCTCTCTAAACACCAATGCAACATAAAAAAAGAGATATTTTACGGTGCATTCTACTACACATATTCATGTGTAGTATATATATTAGATCAAACGGTTAAAATTGCTTGGGCCAGATATGGGCCAAAGGACAAACAAGTAATTTTGACATTTTATGCATAATTAATCTTAATCGTAATTTTTAATTATTCCTTCCGCTGCGCACAGACGGCCAGCAACCATCCCCGCCGCCGCACTCCATTTCTTCGCCGTCCCCGGAGCTCGCCCCAGTGCCGCGGCCTCGCGACTAAACTTCGCCTCCCTGGAGCACGCCCAGGCGCCGCTGCCCAGCGATGCTTCCTCGAAGCTCGCCCAACATCGCCTTGTTCGCGAGCAAGAACTTGCTCGCTTCGCCAGGTCTGCATCAACCAGAAGCTCGGGCATCAACACCCGAGTCGGCCAGGTGGCCCACATTAATTCCAGATCGTGGCTGCCTAAACTGCCTGGAGCCAATCTATGTATATTGTGCTGAATCAGCGGAGCAAGTTTGAGCAGGACAAGAACATGATACAGCAGCTACGAGCGAATAGGAATTTTCTTCCCTTCCCGAATCCAAAAATGCTGATGCAGTCTGAATTTTGATGGGGCGTTCCTCTATGGAGATGCGGTGTTCATTCCACATTATTCAAGGGCAGCCACTCCCCATTGGAGCCGAAAGGCTGGTTGCTATGTTGTTATCATAAACTGCATTCCTTTCGCTAACAAAAAATGTTGCATTGTTGACAATTTTCAGGACGTAACTTGTCTAAATACAGTGCTAGATGTGTACCATGCCATGTCTAAACATAGGCTCCTACTTCCATACACCCCCAAGAGCGAAGGGTTATCTTGAGGAGAAACACAAGGACGGCTGAGATTTAATCTCACAAGGAGCCGAGCCAACTAAGTCGGCTCGAGCCAATCTGATCGGAGCCGAGACTGGAAGTCTGAAGATTATTTAGCTTAAGCCGGATCACGAAAAAAATTAAAGAAATTACGCAGTTGCCAGGGTTCGAACCTGGGTCTGTCAGGATAGATATATCCGGAGCAGAACCGATCGGCTACGGCGGTGTCTGTGTCAAGATTTGAGTCAGACTTTATATATACATACGGGGAGAGGTTAACTGAATTTTAGACGGAAAAACTTCAGACGGCGACGGCGACGAAGATCGGCGACGACTAAGAACGAGCGACGCGTGACACAACTAGTACCCATCCGCAGCAGCTCAAGCCGACCACCTGCAAGTAGGCACCGATGACGATGGCATCACCAGAGACATTAAATGAGGAGCTGAAGGGTGTACAACACCTATGCGAGCGCGGCATTAAGGCCCTCCCCGCCCGCTACGTCCTCCCACCATCCCACCGCCCGGCACCTGCTGCCGTCCACGGCATCGATATGTCGTCGACGTGGCCCGTCTCCGCTCGACCGTCCCTTCCGAACGCATCGCGGAGCTCGCCGCCATGGACGTCGCATGTCATGACCTGGGCTTCTTCCAGGTGGTCAACCACGGCGTGGATAGAGAGCAGGTGCTGGACGTGGCGCGGCTGTTCTTCGAGCTCCCACAGGAGGAGTGTGCTGGACACATGTCGCCAGACATCCGGGCGCCCGTGCGGTACGGCACCATCTTCAACCAGCTCAATGACGGTGTGCTCTGCTCGCGGGACTTCCTCAAGCTGCTCTGCAATCCGTCCAGGCTAGACGAGGTTGTGCCCTCATGGCCAGGCAACCCCGCTGACCTCAGGTCTTGTGCTGCGTACTTGAGACAGTAATTAATCACTCACTTGCCAATTTGTTGTCTTATAATTTGCGCAGCTTATGCAATCTAACAGTAAAGATTAAACTTAATGTGACGATGCATGTGCCATGCACGCAGCTTCTTGTCGAAACATTCTTGTCTACCCACTGAAGCTCGGGCGCGAGCACGGCTATGACGCATGGAGCTTCGGTGACAATGTTGTATGCATCTTATTAAATAATATCTGAATTTTCCGTGGAGCTGAGTGTACACAACATACATGTCCTAACTACACAAAGAAGATTTCCACCGTTCTTCGACTCTGAAATTGAGCATCAAATCATTTAAAATTAATTTTAGAAAACTACTAACATGAAAATGAAATATAGATGAACCCATTTGATGACCCCATTTTCATGAAAAAATTGATAATTATAGCAAGTGTTATTTTGACTTGCTCGAAATGACCTATTATTTTTTCCTCGTATAGTATGACCAAATTAGTCACATGTACTTTTAGTTATGACAAGTTCAACCTATTAATAATTTTTTTCTTGACAAATATGTCAAAAAAGGTATTCTCACACGTGCAACGAAGTTTGCGACAACTCATATCCATAGCACATTTTGGATATGTGGACCCACATGCAGCACTCATATCCATCTAAATATATATTTTGGATATGTCCCATGGGTGCTAAGCGTAGACCAAGATGGCATGTGGACCTGCATGAAACACCTCTAGGACATGTGCACCCGCATGAAACACTCCTTGATATTGATATGTTTGCATGTTGTGGGACCCACATGATAGTTCTACGTCAAGCTTTTTAGCACTGGCGCATGTGGACAAAATGTCTAGTAGGTCCTATATTTATGTTTACCTTTGTTACACATGGATCTACGTGCAACACCCCTAGTCATCTTGACCATCTGGGACATGTGGACCCACATGAAATACTCATAACCGTCTAGCTAGTTGTATATCTACCACCTTTGGAGCATGTGGACCCACACTCAACACTCCTAACTATGTTGCATATTTTGGGACCACATAATAGTTCTAGATCAAACTGTTTAGGGCTGGTGTATAAGCGTCCAGATGTTTAGTAAGTCATACACGTATGTGTCTACCACCTTCGGAACATGTGGACCCACATGCAATAGACCTAGCCATCTTGCCCTAGCACATATGGGACATGTGGACCCACACGAAACTCATAGCTATGTCCTTAAGGGTCCACATGACCCAAAGGTGGTACGGGTAGATGTATGTGGGTCCACATGCTCCAAGGATGATAGGGGTAGACATGTCTGGGATCCACATGTCCCATGGGTGCTAAGCGTAGACCAAGGTGGCATGTGGACCCGCATAAAACACCTCTAGGACATGTGGACCCGCATGAAACACTCCTTGATATTGATATGTTCGCATGTTGTGGGACCCACATGATAGTTCTACGTCAAGCTTTTTAGAGCTAGCGCATGTGGACCAAATGTCTAGTAGGTCCTATATTTATGTTTACCTTTGCTACACATGGATCTACGTGCAACACCCCTAGTCATCTTGACAATCTGGGACATGTGGACCCAAATAAAATACTCGTAGCCGTCTAGGATGTATATCTACCACCTTTGGAGCATGTGATCCCACACTCAACACTCCTAACTTTGTTGCAAATTTTGGGACCCACATAATAGTTCTAGATCAAACTGTCTAGGGCTGGTGTATAAGCGTCCAGATGTTTAGTTAGTCATACACGTATGTGTCTACCACCTTCGGAACATGTGGACCCACATGCAATAGACCAAGCCATCTTGCCCTAGCACATATTGGACGTACATGTGGACCCATACGAAACTCATAGCTATGTCCTTAAGGGTCCACATAACCCAAAGGTGGTACAGGTAGATGTATGTGGGTCCACATGTTCCAAGGATGATAGGGGTAGACATGTCTGGTATCCACATGTCCCATGGGTGTTAAGCATAGACCAAGTTGGCATGTGACCCGCATAAAACACCTCTAGGACATGTGGACCCGCATGAAACACTCCTTGATATTGATATGTTCGCATGTTGTGGGACCCACATGATAGTTCTACGTCAAGCTTTTTAGCACTGGCGCATGTGGACCAAATGTATAGTAGGTCCTATATTTATGTTTACCTTTGTTACACATGGATCTACGTGCAACACCCCCTAGTCATCTTGACCATCTGGGACATGTGGACCCACATGAAATACTCATAACCGTCTAGCTAGTTGTATATCTACCACCTTTGGAGCATGTGGACCCACACTCAACACTCCTAACTATGTTGCATATTTTGGGACACACATAATAGTTCTGGATCAAACTGTCTAGGGCTGGTATATAAGCGTCCAGATGTTTAGTAAGTCATACACGTATGTGTCTACCACATTCGGAGCATGTGGAACCACATGCAATAGACCTAGCCATCTTGCCCTAGCACATATGGGACATGTGGACCCACACGAAACTCATAGCTATGTCCTTAAGGGTCCACATGACCCAAAAGTGGTACGGGTAGATGTATGTGGATACACATGTTCCAAAGATGATAGGGGTTGACATGTCTGGGATCCACATGTCCCATGGGTGCTAAGCGTAGACCAAGCTGGCATGTGGACCCGTATAAAACACCTCTAGGACACGTGGACCCGCATGAAACACTCCTTGATATTGATATGTTCGCATGTTGTGGGACCCACATGATAGTTCTACGTCAAGCTTTTTAGCACTGGCGCATGTGGACCAAATGTCTAGTAGGTCCTATATTTATGTTTAGCTTTGTTACACATGGATCTACGTGCAACACCCCTAGTCATCTTGACTATCTGGGACATGTGGACCCACATGAAATACTCATAGCCGTCTAGCTAGTTGTATATCTACCACCTTTGGAGCATGTGGACCCACACTCAACACTCCTAACTATGTTGCATATTTTGGGACCACATAATAGTTCTAGATCAAACTGTCTAGGGCTGGTGTATAAGCGTCCAGATGTTTAGTAAGACATACACGTATGTGTCTACCACCTTCGGAACATGTGGACCCACATGCAATAGACCTAGCCATCTTGCCCTAGCACATATGGGACATGTGGACCCACACGAAACTCATAGCTATGTCCTTAAGGGTCCACATGACCCAAAGGTGGTACGGGTAGATGTATGTCGGTCCACATGTTCCAAGGATGATAGGGGTAGAAATGTCTGGGATCCACATGTCCCATGGGTGCTAAGCGTAGACCAAGCTGGCATGTGGACCCGCATAAAACACCTCTAGGACATGTGGACCCGCATGAAACACTCCTTGATATTAATATGGTCGCATGTTGTGGGACCCACATGATAGTTCTACGTCAAGCTTTTTAGCACTGGCGCATGTGGACCAAATGTCTAGTAGGTCCTATATATTTATGTTTACCTTTGTTACACATGGATCTACGTGCAACACCCCTAGTCATCTTGATCATCTGGGACATGTGGACATGGATCTCCTCAATTTCACCCCACCCCTACATAGGAATATTATGATCGTCTCCAACTTTTTTCGAGTGGTCCCGACGCATACTATAACAGATTGTTAACAAACCATGGTGATTTGTCTGGCGTGCGTCATCTACTTCGTGGAATGATATCGAAGAGGGCAGATCAATTGGGTTTGGTCATTAATTGTGTAAGAGTTTAAGAGTAGGCCATACAAGCACTTTACAAACTGACATGGAGTCTCAGTCGTCGCAACATTCGTTGCACGAATCAGAATGCCCTTTTCTGGCACATTTGTTGAGCAAAAAAAACTAATAATATGTTAGACTTTTTAAAAAATAAAAATGTTTGTATGGGATGCCTAATTGGTCATACTATACTAGGAAAAAATAATGGGTTATTTTCAGCTGGTCGGAAAATTCACTTGCTATAAATATCAAGATTTATATGAAAATGGATTCATCTAGATTTCAATTTCATGTTGTTAATTCTATATAATTGTATTTGAATGATTTGGTGCTCAATTTCAGAGTCAAAGATCGGTGAAAATCTTCACCGTACATGCACATGTAATGTACGCTCAATTTGTGTACCATGATGATCGCTTGTTCCATTATGTACCCTGCTATTCGTTTACAATCACAGTCCCAGCCATAGGCTAGTGGTTGTTCCCTTTGTCCACAATTTCTGTTACTTTTTCTCCGTCCGGTGATTCGGCTCAGCGATCGCCACTTTTTCTCCGTCTGGTGATTCGGCTCAGCGATCGCCTCGGCTCTCCGCTCGGCTCGGCTATAGTCGGTCGGCTCGAGCCGAGCTGGTACAGTTATGTGATTGTGAGGTTGGGGGTGTATGGAAGTAGAAGCCCTAAACATATTGTTATTTGTGTAAGCTAGTAGCAGCAAATCGAATGTTGAATGTGCATACTTGTGTGTATTAGAACCTGTGTATATGGAACCACCTCCACTGGTCATACTTCTGAAATTTAATGTGATGTATGTGTGCTATATCTGAATTTCGTATTACAGGTGTGTCAATGATAAGATCACACAGAGACAGTTGTGTTAGGATATTTAACCTCAGCATCATGTCTACATAGGACTATATAAGACAGCCAAATATATTTCCTGCGTACCAGAGAGCTATTTATAACCGGAATACACAACGACAACAGTATTTTTTAGAAAGGAGGCATTTTACTACCCTGCTTTAAGAAAAGCAGCAAGAGGTCTGTTACAAAGGTTCAGAACAACAACAGAGTTAAAGAAGAAACTAAACAAACTAGAACTACCGAGTGAACCAGCAACAAGTCTGGTGAAAGGGGAGAACCAGGTAAACAAGCACCACCAAAACCCACGCAGGGGCAAACCACCATAGCAGTAGAGCATGAATGAATGAGTAGATCCGTCTTCACCATCGCTGCTGACACACGAGCTCCCGCCACTGTCGCCGCAGTTTTAACAACTAAGTTTCTGTAGACTACTACTGCCAAAGAAAACTGCAGTTACTGAACTTAACCAACAGAACAACCAGCATGAAACACACTACCACTCAGCTTCCTATGTTAAGATACATCAGCATTCAGTAAGTACGGCATGCACCAAATAAGAAGGCTACTTCAAATGTTCAAACATATTATAATTATATCATAAACATATTATAAGTACATCTAATCTTTCAGTTTCGTAGAATACTGATTAGTATTGCTTCTGACTGAATTCGAAGAGAACGGATCTGGGAGGAGACGGACAGGCCGGCAGGTGAGAGGAGAATGTGGTCGTGGAGGAGGCTGGGGAGGAACTCGCGGAGCTTGAACTTGCAGTGGGCGGAGGAGCGCCGGCGCAGTAGGAGGATCCCGCCGATGGGCGATGGCTGCTCCGGCGACCTCCCTCGAGAAGTCGACATGTTGCCGGTGGCATGGACGTGCATGCTGTGATGCGGCAGCACGCCGTGATGCGGGGGTGGAGGGTGCTGGGGTGCAGTCAGAGGAAGGCTAGGCAGGGGGATGATGGAGGGATGGCTTGCGACGGCCGAAACCCTAGCGCCGCGCTGTAGTTGCCGACGCAAGGTGGGGAATAATGTACATGCCAAAATCTGACCCTACCATTGTCTTCTTTTTAGGGAGGCTGACTGCGAATTTTAACAGCAGTGATCTACCCAAAATGCCCCTCGGGAAGATATATACTACCGAAAATATGGAGTAGTATATGGAATCTAGACCGTGGGATCTCGTGGGATGAACGGCCTATGTTGATTTGATGTACCGTAAAAGGTCTCTAAAAAAATATGACTATGCAACAATCCCCAGGTGTGGCAGCAAATCCCCATCCATCACTGCCCAATTCCGAGAGAAAAAATTCAATATACGTATGAAACATGGGAGGAAAAAGTTTTCAATACCGCATGAAAACATTTGCAACATTGAAACATCCGTGACAAAGATTCATAATCTCGCTCATGTGTTTGTAGCAAAACACGCGCGAGTTTGGAACATTTAAAAAAAAATACTCATACAACATCAAAAAGTTCACAAAAACTAACCTTGTGTTGGAGCATCGACTTCGTCGGACTGTGTTTGTCGGCAACAGATTTGGGTCACCGAAACCTGTGGATGCCGGATCGGGTATACTCAGACTCATTCAGCTTACTAAAGCTGAATGTACAACGTTAGTAATTGGGACAACCGTGACAATGTGGATACAATCTTTCCTTCGACTGATCCATGTTCCTTAAGCACGACCACTTGTGTTGTGGTTTGACAATCTCGGTGCCTCATATCTAGCTAACTGCAAATCCAGTATCGCTCGGACGAAGCACATTGAAGTCAGTTTTCATTTCTTCCAGGAGAAGTTGTTGTTAGACTTCTTTTGTAACTCTCTTGAGCCATACGTACATGCATGGAGTAGTAATCCACCCTGTTTGTATCCCCCTTGTTAATGCCACCGAGTGGGGACTTTTCCCACTCAATATAACACATACCCGAGCCCCCTATCAGGGGCACCATTAGCGCTTTCACCAATAGTTGCCTCAAGCCAAGGTGCTCTTGATGTTCAATTTGTTTCTTCAGCAAACCAAGTCGCTGACGCCTTCACGAAGCCCTCGACAAGGCATATGCTAGAGCAGTTTTTTCGATCTCAACTTAGTTAATGTACATAGTTGAGATTGATGCGGAATGTAAACTAACAACTAGTATTTAGCCCGTAAAAACAACTAGTATTTAGCTGGATATTGTCATAGATATATATTGTCGCTAATCCGGCAACAGAATAACAACTCTTTGTATCTAAGGGCTATATAAACACGTTTAGACCAGTGAGTATCACCATGACCAAAACAGATTCACTGCCAAGCGATGTAATATGTGACTGAAATGACAAGATCCATAATCGCACGATGTTTCGAACAATTTATTTGACATTGAAGTAATATAAAACATAGTTTATCCATATGTTTTTGCCTTGTGGTTGATAAAAGAGAGCATAGTTTGGATTTATGTTGTTGCTTTCTCCATGCTCAAGGCTCTTTTGATTCAAATAAACTAATATGTTTTAATTTTTGAGGATCCGGATCCTTGAAAAAAATTTAAGTGTGTGGTCGTCTGATTCTTGAGATTGAAATCCTTCGGAAGTTATCCTAAGAATTATTTTGCACTTTAGTTTGGAGGAGATTTCTATCCACTATCTCGTGTTAGAATTCTTTTGTTTCTTCTGCGATACCAAACACTTTTGGATCTAAATTCCTATAGTTCTTTAATCGAGTAGGATTCAAAATAACATGCCACATTAATCCTGTTTTTTTCTTATTCCTGTGTTTTAACAATCTTATAAATCGATAAGCCCTTAGGTTTGTACCGACTCTGACTAGGGATGTTTTGGAACTCAAATCTTTCAGAAGGAACGATGTAAAACAAATACTTTGTCATGTATACCATGATACAGATGCAGGGAACGTTGTATATCTTTTGTTCACTCACTTATCTTAATCCACATGGCACAGTACTGGCGGAGCATGTACCAGCAATATCATTGGCTATCATTGTTTAATCTTGGGAATAATTCGTTACTGTTTCGTATAGTCCTTTAATCGAGTACGATTCAAAATGACATACCACTCCAATCCTGTTTTTTTTTCTTGTTCCTGTGTTTTAACAATCTTATGAATCGAGTAAGCCCTTAGTTTTGTACCGACCCTGACTAGGGATATATTCTTGGGACTCAAAGTTTTCAGAAGGAACGGAGTAAAATAAATAATATGTTCCTACTTTGTCATGCATACAATGCTACAGATACATGTACATATCTTTGTTCACTTACTTATCTTAATCTACATGGCACACTTGCGGAGCATGTACCAGCAATATCATTGGCTAATGGCTATCATTGTTTAATCTTGGGAATAATTCGTTACTGTTTCGTTCTATAGGATAGGAAGGATTTCTGTTTGCGGGTGCGGCTACCCCATCGCAAAGCTCATAGCCCCAAACCACTTACGATTGTCAGTGGTCGAAATATCTCCTGGACGTAAGAAAAACCCTGCCACTGTCAACAAAAGATCTACTCGCAGTTCAGATGGAGAGAAGATAATGTTAACTAACGTCCCCCGTTTCAAATAATGTAAACTAACGTCAACATGGCCTAGACACTGCTGGCGACGATAAGTACACGACAATATTTGTGGCTAATCAAATGCATCCATCGCTGGGAGCCTGGGAACAGGGAGGGGGACGCCGTTTTCACGAGAGCGATGTGGAGAATAAGAAATGAATTGGCCGATCTGGGGCGATCAGTGGGCGAGATCGACCTCCACGGCTGGGAATCAGTCTCGCACTCTCCTCGCTATCCATCCAGTTATTCATGACAGCATATCTCATAGACCTAATCAAGTTTCTCAACATGAAGCTGTTCAGAGAAGCAGCTGGTAGGTAGGCCTGTGAGCAATGCAACAGTAGCCTGGATTAGTCGAGAGCTGCATTAGTCCAAGCTAGCTAGTCGGTGATGCGCGCAGGCTGACGTACGCTGCAGCAGCCGTGGAGAATGATGCCACACGGATATGCCGGTGCGAAGCATATCCGCGAGTAGCCACGGAGGTGCAATGACTGAGCAGGTCGATGATGACGAAGCGTCCGATCGCCGCTGCGGCGGGCCGGCGGCGCTGTCGCCGCGGATGACCGCAACACGATGACGCGAACCCAACCGAGTTAATCAGGACAGCGTGGATGGTGGGCCTCGTCGTTGAATTATTGGAGTCCCTCGACACGGGAGGCGAGGGCTATAGCTTTGTTTGGATCGCCTTTGGCTGGTTTCTATGCGACGCTCTGTGGCATTCTACCATTCTGGTTACCCTGTTTTTTCGTTTTTTTTTTTTTTTTTGAGAAAAGACACCCAAAATCATCTTATATATGATAGTTCGTATTTATCATGAAAATACCAGGAAAATATACAAATCGATCGCATCACGGCCAGTACAAAACAAGAATGTAATAAAAAACACATTGGTCGTCTTCTCTTTTTCGATGGTTCGGCAACTGTCGAAGTTTCAAACATGCACTGAACAAGCAACAAAAAGCAAGGACACCTAAAAATACTCTCGCCAATCAAGACTTCGCAATAGACACTCACAGCGAACAATAAGATCAAAAAACCGCAGAAAAAATATTGGCTGGTGACATCCCAAGGAGCATGGGTTTGCAAATTTTCACCACCAATCCAAAAGGTTGGAAAAACTAAACCTTACAACGGACGGGTGTATTCAGTTTTGGAATGTGATGGAATGGAATGGACTATTCCATCAGAGCGGAACCGTTCCATTCTTGTGTTCAGTTCGGACAAAAAAATGTCACGGAACCGTTCTATTCCTGTGTATAGTTTTGGTATGGGATGAGAATGGAATGGCTAAAAGTGGTCTGTGGTCACCTCTTTAAAGGGAATGGTGAGCTTACCACTGCTTGTGTTCACAATACTAATCAAAATTTTGGCAGCATTTCGCCTATATTTTCAACAATAAACAACAACAAATATATATGCACAAACAAAACAAGTATATTCCAACAACACAACACAAATTTCAAATCACATAACATATAAGCATCCAAATAGTCCTACTTCATTGCAAAGTAGTCCAAATTCATTACAGTCATCCAAGTTCATTGCAAAGTAGTCCAAATTCATTACAGTCATACAAAAGAATGGCAAAGTAGTTCATGCCACAGATTTCAACCATGTCTAGTACACGGCGTCGTAGTCATCCAAAAGCATAGTTCAACGTCATTACATCATTACAGTTCATATAGCTTAGTAGGTATCAAACATAGCCTAAACATAATTGAAGTTCATACCATCACTTCAATTCAGATTATAGACCACTCCAAAGACCTTCTCCATGTACCTACCCACCCAGACCAACTTGTTTTCCTTGCTAAGAGTCATGAATGCTTTTGCAATCTTTGGACTCTCAACAAGATGAGCATAATAATGAGCTATGTGCTCATCATCAAACCCATTGAGTTCATTCAAAGCATCCCACAAGCCATGAGGTATATCATCACCATCTCCACCCGACTTGATAAGAGCTTCAGCCATCATCTTGAATCCATCTTTGAGAGTGGTGACTAATGCATCATCTTCCATGTGCACAAGCTTGGCCTTCTTCTTCGGTGGTGCTTTGCCAGCGGACTCGCCTACGTTTGGCGACGTGTTCAGCTCACTCTCTTGGCCTTCATCTTCAAGATCGATAGACAAGGGGTCATTCCCAGACTTGGCATACTTCCTGTTGCTGTAGTGGATCCAAATATTGTTTCCATTGCACGGTAGTGCTCAATTGGGGTATTCAGGAATGGGATATCAGGTTTGTTGTTCTACAAAAAGATGCACAAGTGAGAAGCATATAGTACACATAACTTCATGGTAGTAAATAGCATGCAGTAGATAAAAACTTACGGTGCAATGCCCTGCATAGTGTTCCTCGCTAAGTCCAATAGTGCAAGTATCCTCATCCCATAGAGCTCCACTCAGATTTTTCAACTGGATCAGCCTGCCCCAAATCTTCCTCCACTTCTTGAGGTGGTTGCTAATCTGGTCATGATTCAATGATAGCTTGAAGTGTCAATTCAGAGTCTGAGCACATTGGTTATGGTGGCACTGCCTGAAACCACTTGAAGTTCTTTTACCACTAGCCACAATGTCAGCCAAAAAGCCAAGCATCATGGTGGACATAGAATTGGTCCAGCATACAACCGCCTTGGCCTTGCTCCCAGTTGCACCCTGCGTGTTGCTCCACTTGCATCGGTGCTTTCAACAGTGTCCATTTCTGTCCAGCAGTAAAATAGTTGCACAAATGTGATTTAGAACATGAAAAACACATGGTTTCAATACATAAAATAGACCATACTGTCCAGCAATGAAATAGGAGCACAAATATGATTTAGAACATGAAAAACACATGGTTTCAATACATAAAATAGACCATACTGTCCAGCAATGAAATAGGAGCACAAATATTATTTAGAGCATCACAAATACATGGTTTCAATACATAAAATGGACCATATTGTCCGGCAATGAAATAGTAGCACAAATATTATTTAGAACATCAAAAATACATGGTTTCAATACATAAAATGGACCATGGTTTCAATACAAATGAAAGGATACATAAATAACACTTCAAATACATGGTTTTGACACACTCAATGACCATACATGATCTGCCTATCCACCCACATTTGGTTAGCAATTTGTTGCCTACGGTCGACCGTGGCTCTATGGTCTCTTGCTTGTTGAGTTTGTGACCGGATTGGTTGGGCGGTCCAAGTTACCTCCGGCAAAATGAATTCATCACCTCCTTGGGATAGTGCATAATTATGAAGAACACAACAAGCTACAACAATGTCAGCTTGCACCGGAAAGAGAAAGAACGGTTTGGCATCATCTAAAATCTTGAATCTCCTCTTGAGGGATCCAAAAGCTCGCTCTACCCCTATACGTAGAGATGAATGCCTAAGGTTGAAAAGTTCTTCCGCATTTTGGACGGGATTGTTGCCCCACTCGTTCAAATGGTATCTCACATTACGGAAATGTGGGATGAAACTGGGCTTGGCTCCATATCCGGCATCAACTAGGTAATATTTGCCTATAAAAAAAGACACAAGTTGGTGACAATTTTTTGGACAATGTATGGACAATCATATCTAAGCCAATTTGTTACCTTGTGGTACTTGTAGGCCTCTCTCACGCCCTAATACATCGGCTAAAACGTTTGCATCATGTGTTGTCCCCTCCCACCCAGCCAACACATATGTGAACCGGAGGTCAAAATCTACCGCTGCCATCACATTTTGAGTAGGAAAAGCTTCCTACCACGAAATGAATCTTCCACATCTTTAACAATAGATGCTCACACATGTGTACCATCAATAGCTCCAATACAATCCTATATAGTGAAAATCTGTCAATACTATGGGTGAATACAATCCTACATAGGTAAGTAATAGTTTCAACATATACCTTAAAATATGGGTCAAACCGAAGGTTTCCTGCTATCTTTTCTGGGGTCTCCGATGAAGGTGGCCTGATATACTCATTACGTAGCTCACCAATGGCATGAAGGACATGCCTAAAATATGTGCTAATTGTACCAAATGATCTACCAAAATTTGTTGCAACAACTCTATTCCGAAGATTGTGTCTAATGGTATGCAAGAACATTGCCACTTGCTGCTCCACACATAAATGGACACTATTTCCTAGCAACTTGCATTCTCTCAATATCTCACACAGGCTAAAGAAAGAAGTTCTGTTAAACCGTAACATGTTTATACATGTCACATCTGATTGCCAAATTTTACTATTGAGATACTCAATTCTCATCCGATCTTTTTCATGCATTGGCCCATATGGTATACGTGCTCTTCTCTCCTTTTTAAGACCCGAACAGCTACAACAATCGCAGCCCAAACAACAAAAACAGCAGCTCCCCTAATCAACTTATACAAGGCAAATAAAGAAGAGACATGCGATTTCATCCACCAAACACGTCAAAAAATTTGAGCAGCACCATATATCACCATATATTGCCAAAAATTTCATGGATTTGATAGCAAACACATAAAAACAATCGTGCAGCATCATAGATCAGCATATATAGCCTACAAATTTTATGGATTTGGTAGCAAACACATCAAAAAAATTGAGCAGCATCATAGATCAACATATATTGCCAACGATTTCCATGGATCTGACAGCAAACACATAAAAAAACACACATATTTTATGGATTTCATCCACCGAAGCTCACCTAGGTCCTGCTTGGTCGAATCCGCCGCCCCAGGTTCCTGCTCCGGCCCTGCCGCACCTGCTCCGGCCCTGCCTGCTCCATCGCCGCGCCTGCTCCGGGCCTGCTCCGCCGGTCGTCCGTGAAGTGAGGGAGGCGGCGGTGTGGGTGAGGGAGCCGGCGGTACGGGTGAGGGAGCCGTCCGTGGCGGCACCGGCGGGGGTTGAGGGTGGTGGCGCCGGCGCGGGTGAGGGTGAGGGTGGCGGCGCCCGTGGGAGTGAGGGAGGCGGTGATTTGCTAGGCGTGCACGTTTGTTGGGAGACCCAAGAGGAAGGTATGATGTAGTCCAGCAGCAAGTTTTCCCTCAGTATGAAACCAAGGTTTATCGAACCAGTAGGAGCAGCAGCGCTTCTGAAGGTTGTTGGCGGCGCCGTTACTCGATCACCAACGTGAACCTGCACACAACACAATCAAACTACTTTGCCCCAACGAAACAGTGAGGTTGTCAATCTCACCGGCTTGCTGAAAACAAAGGATTAAACGTATGGTGTGGAAAATGAGTATTAAATTGCAGAGAATGAAAAGGAACAGTTTGCAGTTTGTGGTTGTTTAATCAGTGTAAAAGAATGGACCGGGGTCCACAGTTCACTAGTGGTGTCTCTCCATAAAAGATAACTAACATGTTGGGTGAACAAATTACAGCTGGGCAATTGACAAATAGTGAGCGCATGACAATGCATATATGACATGATGATTACTATGATATTTAATTGGGCATTACGACATAATACATAGACCGTTATCCAACAGCATCTATGACTAATAATCCACCGCCGGGTTGTCATCCGAGTCCCCGTTGGTATTAAGTTGCAAGCAACGGATAATTGCATTAAGTAAAGTGCGTAATGTAAACAAACACATATGCCGTGGACATAGCATCGTTAGGTTATCCCTAGTGGCAACAGCACATCCACAACCTTAGAACTTTCTGTCACTCCCAGATTAAACGGAGGCATGAACCCACTATCTAGCATAAATACTCTCTCTTGGAGTTACAAGCATCTACTTGGCCAAAGCATCTACGAGTAACGGAAAGCATGCAAGATCTTAAATAACATAGATAGATTGATAATCAACTTGACATAATATTCAATATTCATCGGATCCCAGCAAACACAACATGTAGCATTACAATAATATGATCTTGATCATGTAGGGCAGCTCACAAGATCTAAACATGATGGCACAAAGTGGAGAGACAACCATCTAGCTACTGCTATGGACCCGTAGTCCAAGGATGAACTACTCACGCATCACTCCGGAGGCAGGCATGGCGATGTAGAAGCCTCCGGTGACGATTCCCCTCTCCGGCAGGGTGCCGGGAAGAGGTTCTGACCCTCCCGAGCTAGGGTTGACGGCGGCGGCGTCTCTGGAACTTTTCGTGGATATTTGCTCAGGTACTTAGGGTTTTCGCGTCGGGGGGAATAAGTAGGCGAAAGGGCGGCGGCTGCGACCCCCGAGGGGCCCACACCACCCAGGGCGCGCAGAGGGGGGGCGCCCTAGTGGCGTGTGGCCCTCTGGCCTCCTCTGTGCTCCTTTGGTCCTCAGGTGTGTTCTGGTAAAATAGGACCCCGTGTAGTTTCGTCCAATTCCGAGAATATTTCCAGACTAGCTTTTCTGGAATACAAAAACAGCAGAAAACAGGAACTGGCACTTCGGCATCTTGTTAATAGGTTAGTCCCAAAAAATGTATAAAAGTGATATAAAGTAGATGCAAAACATGTAGCAATTGGTATAAAACAAGCATGGAACATCAAAAATTATAGATACGTTTGAGACGTATCAGCATCCCCAAGCTTAGTTCCTACTCGTCCTCGAGTAGGTAAACGATAAAAACAAAATAATTTTTGAGGTGACATGCTACCATCATAATCTTGATCATATAATATTGCAAGGCACATGTAAATGAATGAAGTGATCCAAGTCAATGGTCTATAATTTGCTAAATAGATAATGAGTAAACAATGAATCACACAAGCTAAACGTTTTCATGAATAGTACTTTCGAGACAAGCATCAAACAGTTTTGCATAAGTGTTAACTCATAAAGCAATAGTTTCTAATAAAAGGTATTTAATCAACACAAAGGAAGAATTAGTTTCAGCATTTGCTTCAACTTTCAACATATTTATCTCATGGATATTGTCAACACAAAGTAGTATAACAAGTCCAATACATTGCATATAACGCATGTTGTAACAAAGTTGACACTAGTGTTTGCTTGTGGAAGACAGAAAGAATAGGAAAACTGACTCAACATAAAAGTAAAAGAAAGGCCCTTCGCAGAGGGAAGCAGGGATTAAATCATGTGCTAGAGCTTTTAGGTTTTTGAAAGCATATAGAGATTGCATAAAATATTTGATACTCCTCCCAACCTTGCTAACACAAGCCATGGCTAACCGAATCCTCGGGTGCCTTCCATCAATCACATACCATGGAGGAGTATCTATTTTTGAGAGGTGTTTGTTAATTGTCAACGAATGGTAGCGGGTGAGAACAGTATTCTACCTGTCAACGGACTTTTAAGAGCGGCTCCCATGAAGGACGTTATTTCTACCAGCAAGGCAGATCATCCCTCTTTCTCTTTGGTTTACACACATTCAGGTATTTCACTGTTTGTCATTGCTTACTGATGAATCAGGGCAAAAGTGTGAAGAGAATTAATTGGTTAAAGTTGTAATTAATTGGGACTGGGCACCCCGTTGCCAGCTCTTTTTGCAAGTTATTGGATAAGCGGATGTATATGCCACTAGTCCAGGTGTAAAAGTCCATCGACAAATAGAATAAAGAATAACCACACTAATTCCTCATGAGCTAGTAAACATTGACACAAAAAGGGAATAATAACATTTTGAATAATTTAAAGGTAGCACATGAAAAATTTACTTGGAGTGGCAAGGAAATACCACATATAGGTAGTTATGGTGGACACAAATGGCATGGATTTTGGCTCAAGGATTTGGATGCACGAGAAGCATTCCCTCTCAGTACAGAGTTTAGGCTAGCAAGGTTATGTAAGCAAACAAGAATATCAACCCGTACACCAAGTTTTATATGACAAACATATTGCAAACGTTATAAGACTTCATACCGTCTTCCTTGTTAACCAAACCCTGTTATTAGAAAATATCTAGACCTTAGAGATACCACCGATGCAAACCAAATTTTCAACAAGCTTTACGGTAGTTCTTCACTAATAGGCTTAACTCATGTGATGCACAATTTAATCATGATCTACTTGTTAACTCAAAACAATTGACAAGCATCAAGTTATCCATTAGTGATCTACAAGATTAAGCAAGTTTTTCCTTATACCAATTACCACATGCAACATTTTCTGAACCAACCAAACACCAATCAATTTATTTCATCAACTCTCCAAACAAATATAAGTGAAGCAAGAGAGTACTTTCTACAAAAGAAAGCTAATAGCTCTGACAAGAGATACATGAAAACAAGAGCTAAAAGCTGAACAGCGCTAGATATGAATACTCAACAAATATAAGTGAAGAATAGGAGTATTCTCATGAAAAAGCGGAGCGTGTCTCTCTCCCAATCAAGAATGCTAGGGTCCAGTCAAGCTTTATTGAAAATAAAAGTGCAATACTGAAAATAAAAGCACACAGACGCTCCAAGAAAAGCACATATGATGTGAAAGAATTAAAATATAGTTTCACTAGAGATGACCTGATAATTTTGACGATGAAGAAGGGGATGCCTTGGGCATCCCCAAGCTTAGACGCTTGAGTCTTCTTGAAATATGCTGGGGAGATCCATGGGAGCCTCCCCAAGCTTAAGCTCTTCACTCTTCTTGATCCTATTATATCATCCTTCTCTCTTGACCCTTGAAAACTTCCGTCACACCAAACTCAAAGTAGATCTCATTAGAGGGTTAGTGCATAATCAAAAATTCACATGTTCTATAAAGACGCAATATGATTTGTTACTTTAAACATTAGCTACAGCCACTGATGTTATGTGAAGCTCTTCCACCCAAAAAAGAATTTCACTCAACACTAGTAAAAGAGAGAATGCAAAATAAAAAGGCATAATCTGTCTAAAACAGAACAGTCCGCAAAGACGAATTTTTTCGAGGCACTTACGACGCTCAGATCGAAAAACTTGAACTAATGAAAGATTCAGACATTCATAAAGATTACGCACAAAAATTTCAGATTTAATTAACAATCTGGTGATTTTAGGAATTTCGTACAGTGAACAGCAAAAATCTGTTTCTGCGCAGCAATCAAAATTAAGCATCATCTTAACATTAGAGGCTACTCTTGGCACAACAATGCGAGAAAATAAAGATACAAAGGAGTTGCTACAGAAGTAAACATCCTTGACTCAATAAAAATGCAAAATAAAAATAATGGGTTGCCTCCCAAAAGCGCTTTCTTTAATGCCTTTTAGCTAGGCATAGTGATTTTTATGATGCTCACATAAAGATGAGAGTTGAAACATAAAAGAGAGCATCAAGGAGCATATATAAAACATGTTTAAATCTAACACTCTTCCTATGCATAGGAGTCTTATAAGAAAACAAGTCAATTAAGCACAAAGTGACTAGCATAGGAAGGCAAAACAAGTGCAACTTCAAAACTTTCAACGGACCATTAGGTCTTAAAGCAAAAATCATATAGAAGCAACACAAGAGAAAGCTCAAAACTTTCATCATAAAGAGAGGAAATTTAATAACATGAAGATTTCTATAACCATATTTTCCTCTCTCAAAATAATTTTCAGTAGCATCATGAACAAACTCAACAATATAACTATCACATAAAGCATGCTTTTCATGATCTACAAACGCATAATTTTTATTAAGCTAAAAAATAGTGGGGTTATCAAACCCACTTTTGACAATAATAGTATAATTAATATCATTAGGCAATATAGGACCATCATCAAGAGCATTATCATATATAACATTAGGGAGCACATTTTTACTTTCTGCAATTTCCTTTACTTGAGTCAAGGAGCTTGTTTTTTCAAATTTATCAAAAGAGATATTTCAATAGAATCATGACATTCAACATAACATTCTTCCTCCTTAGGTAGGCATGGAGGGTAATCATATAATGTAAGAGTTAAAGAGTTACTATCATTAGAAGGTAGATCCTCCTTTTGTTCATCACTCTCTTCCTCTTTTTCATCAAATGAGCTTTCAGCTTCAGCAATTTCTTCTTCCACATTTTCCTGCAAGGCATTAGTCTCTTCTTTATGAGGAAAAATCCTCTTGACATGTTCAGTAATATAAGAATTTTCATCCTTATAATTATCAAAACAATATTTAAGTATAGCAAGACTTTCAGATTTATAAGGGCATCAATTGTATGCTCAAGATAAGAACTAATTTCAAGTGCACCCTTAAAGACAATAAATTCTTCCATCCTTTCTACCTCATAAGCATTATAGTAACCTTTAACATAAGAAGCTAAGGTTTCATTTTCATTACAAGCACATTGGAAAGGAAATGTTTAGACTTCCTATGACAATCAGATTCATTAAAGCAAAAAGATTTGCCAAATATATAGCATAAATTTCTAGCATATTCCTCTAGTTGATTTAACAATTTCCATAAGTACATCCCTTTTTGTGACAAGCGGTAATTCCTATAATATATTCGTTCATCTTCCGTGGACCCACCTTGCCAACAAGATCTAGTTTCATAGAGATAAGCCATTGATAGCAAATAAACAACTAGCATAATAACAAACCGAAATAAACTAAATGTAGGAAACTAATTTTTTTGTGTTTTTGATAATTAAAGCAAAGAAGATAAAATAAAATAAAATAAACTAAGCAAGACAAAAACAAAGTAAAGAGATTGGAAGCGTGAAACTCCCCTTGCAGAAATGCTCTTGCTCCCCGGCAACGGTGCCAGAAAAGTCTTGATTTGCTAGGCGTGCACGTTCGTTGGGAGACCCCAAGAGGAAGGTATGATGTAGTCTAGTAGCAAGTTTTTTCTCAGTACGAAACCAAGGTTTATCGAACCAGTAGGAGCAACAGCGCTTCTGAAGGTTGTTGGCGGCGCCGTTACTCGATCACCAACGTGGAACCTGCACACAACACAATCAAACTACTTTGCCCCAACGAAACAGTGAGGTTGTCAATCTCACCGGCTTGCTGAAAACAAAGGATTAAACGTATGGTGTGGAAAACAGTATTAAATTGCAGAGAATGAAAAGGAACAGTGTTTGCAGTTTGTGGTTGTTTAATCAATGTAAAAAATGGACCGGGGTCCACAGTTCACTAGTGGTGTCTCTCCATAAAAGATAACTAACATGCTGGGTGAACAAATTACAGCTGGGCAATTGACAAATAGTGAGCGCATGACAATGCATATATGACATGATGATTACTATGATATTTAATTGGGCATTACGACAAATACATAAACCGTTATCCAACAGCGTCTATGACTAAAAATCCACCGCCGGGTTGTCATCCGAGTCCCCGTTGGTATTAAGTTGCAAGCAACGGATAATTGCATTAAGTAAAGTGCGTAATGCAAATAAATACATATGACCGTGGACATAGCATTGTTAGGTTACCCTAGTGGCAACAGCACATCCGCAATCTTAGAAGTTGATGCCACTCTCCCAGATTACGGAGGCATGAACCCACTATCTAGCATAAATACTCTCTCTTGGAGTTACAAAC
Source organism: Poa pratensis (assembly GCA_947311845.1). NCBI lineage: Eukaryota > Viridiplantae > Streptophyta > Magnoliopsida > Poales > Poaceae > Poa > Poa pratensis. The sequence continues at coordinate 41,583,667 of CAMZMU010000027.1, forward strand.
ATCTACTTGGCCAAAGCATCTACTAGTAACGGAAAGCATGCAAGATCTTAAATAACATAGGGCATAGATTGATAATCAACTTGACATAATATTCAATATTCATCGGATCCCAGCAAACACAACATGTAGCATTACAATAATATGATCTTGATCATGTAGGGCAGCTCACAAGATCTAAACATGATGGCACAAATGGAGAGACAACCATCTAGCTACTGCTATGGACCCGTAGTCCAAGGATGAACTACTCACGCATCACTCCGGAGGCAGGCATGGCGATGTAGAAGCCTCCGGTGACGATTCCCCTCTCCGGCAGGGTGCCGGGAAGAGGTTCTGGACCCTCCTGAGCTAGGGTTGACGGCGGCGGCGTCTCTGGAACTTTTCGTGGATATGGCTCAGGTACTAGGGTTTTTGCATCGGGGGGAATAAGTAGGCGAAAGGGCGGCGCTGAGACCCCCGAGGGGCCCACACCACCCCAGGGCGCACCAGAGGGGGGCGCGCCCTGGTGGCGTGTGGCCTCCTGGCTCCTCTGTTGCTCCTTTGGTCCTTCAGGTGTGTTCTGTAAAATAGGACCCCCGTGAAGTTTCGTCCAATTCCGAGAATATTTCCAGACTAGCTTTTCTGGAATACAAAAACAGCAGAAAACAGGAACTGGCACTTCGGCATCTTGTTAATAGGTTAGTCCCAAAAAATGTATAAAAGTGACATAAAGTAGATGCAAAACATGTAGCAATTGGTATAAACAAGCATGGAACATCAAAAATTATAGATACGTTTGAGACGTATCAGCATCCCCAAGCTTAGTTCCTACTCGTCCTCGAGTAGGTAAACGATAAAAACAAAATAATTTTTGAGGTGACATGCTACCATCATAATCTTGATCATATAATATTGCAAGGCACATGTAAATGAATGAAGTGATCCAAGTCAATGGTCTATAATTTGCTACCAAATAGATAATGAGTAAACAATGAATCACACAAGCTAAACGTTTTCATGAATAGTACTTTCGAGACAAGCATCAAACAGTTTTGCATAAGTGTTAACTCATAAAGCAATAGTTTCTAATAAAAGGTATTTAATCAACACAAAGGAAGAATTAGTTTCAGCATTTGCTTCAACTTTCAACATATTTATCTCATGGATATCGTCAACACAAAGTAGTATAACAAGTCCAATACAGCATATAACGCATGTTGTAACAAAGTTGACACTAGTGTTTGCTTGTGGAAGACAGAAAGAATAGGAAAACTGACTCAACATAAAAGTAAAAGAAAGGCCCTTCGCAGAGGGAAGCAGGGATTAAATCATGTGCTAGAGCTTTTAGGTTTTTGAAAGCATATAGAGATTGCATAAAATATTTGATACTCCTCCCAACCTTGCTAACACAAGCCATGGCTAACCGAATCCTCGGGTGCCTTCCATCAATCACATACCATGGAGGAGTATCTATTTTTGAGAGGTGTTTGTTAATTGTCAACGAATGGTAGCGGGTGAGAACAGTATTCTACCTGTCAAACGGACTTTTAAGAGCGGCTCCCATGAAGGACGTTATTTCTACCAGCAAGGCAGATCATCCCTCTTTCTCTTTGGTTTACACACCAGGTATTTCACTGTTTGTCATTGCTTACTGATGAATCAGGGCAAAAGTGTGAAGAGAATTAATTGGTTAAAGTTGTAATTAATTGGGACTGGGCACCCCGTTGCCAGCTCTTTTTGCAAGTTATTGGATAAGCGGATGTATATGCCACTAGTCCAGGTGTAAAAGTCCATTGACAAATAGAATAAAGAATAACCACACTAATTCCTCATGAGCTAGTAAACATTGACACAAAAAGGGAATAATAACATTTTGAATAATTTAAAGGTAGCACATGAAAAATTTACTTGGAGTGGCAAGGAAATACCACATATAGGTAGTTATGGTGGACACAAATGGCATGGATTTTGGCTCAAGGATTTGGATGCACGAGAAGCATTCCCTCTCAGTACAGAGTTTAGGCTAGCAAGGTTATGTAAGCAAACAAGAATATCAACCCGTACACCAAGTTTTATATGACAAACATATTGCAAACGTTATAAGACTTCATACCGTCTTCCTTGTTAACCAAACCCTGTTATTAGAAAATATCTAGACCTTAGAGATACCACCGATGCAAACCAAATTTTCAACAAGCTTTACGGTAGTTCTTCACTAATAGGCTTAACTCATGTGATGCACAATTTAATCATGATCTACTTGTTAACTCAAAACAATTGACAAGCATCAAGTTATCCATTAGTGATCTACAAGATTAAGCAAGTTTTTCCTTATACCAATTACCACATGCAACATTTTCTGAACCAACCAAACACCAATCAATTTATTTCAATCAACTCTCCAAACAAATATAAGTGAAGCAAGAGAGTACTTTCTAAAAGAAAGCTAATAGCTCTGACAAGAGATACATGAAAACAAGAGCTAAAAGCTGAACAGCGCTAGATATGAATACTCAACAAATATAAGTGAAGAATAGGAGTATTCTCATGAAAAAGCGGAGCGTGTCTCTCTCCCAATCAAGAATGCTAGGGTCCAGTAAGCTTATTGAAAATAAAAGACAATACTGAAAATAAAAGCCCCGAGGGGCCCACACCATCCCAGGGCGCGCCAGAGGGGGGTGGGCGCAACCTGGTGGTGTGTGGCCACCTCCTGGCTCTCCTCTGTTGCTCCTTTGGTCCTTCAGGTGTGTTCTGTAAAATAGGACTCCCCGTGAAGTTTCGTCCAATTCCGAAAATATTTCCAGACTACCTTTTCTGGAATACAAAAATAGCAGAAAAAAGGAACTGGCACTTCGGCATCTTGTTAATAGGTTAGTCCCAAAAAATGTATAAAAGTGACATAAAGTAGATGCAAAACATGTAGCAATTGGTATAATATTAGCATGGAACATCAAAAATTATAGATACGTTTGAGATGTATCAGGCGGCGGTGCAGGTGAGGGAGCCATGCGTGGTGGGAGGAAAGGGGAGCATAGGGCTCCGGGTGAGAATGACTTTTTTTCTCCATCGGGAGCAGTTTGCGGTGACGAGTAGCCTCGGTTCCACCTCGTCCGGCCGATTTGGTCGGACGGTCAATTCCGCATCTACACCGAATATTCGGTTCAGGAACGGCCTGGTTCCATTCCATCCCCAACCTAACCGCTAGAATCATCTCTGGGTGTGGAATGGTTCCATTCCATTCCACCCCATTCCAAAACTGAACACACCCTAAATGAATGAAGAGATCAAGATGTCCCACCAGACCAGCTAAAAGATTCCCTAGAACGACACACAAATATTAAGATACAGATAAATCGAACAAATTTAGTACGCCTACCCTCACGACCCTTCGCCAACTTCAACAACATTTACGTGGTTGGGAGAAGTCGGAGAGAACTTATTCCAACACGTCATCGTTGCCACCACCTCGAACAAGTTGCTAGCGAGATCAAAACCATACTCTAACTTTAGAAAACTTACAACAACACTGAGCGCAGGTCCGAGGTCTCCACCCTAACCGCCGCTAGAGTGGCAAACAGAGGAGGCAGTGACCCGTTACTGTCAAAGAACATGGAGATGGGCAAACTATGTCGACGGTGGAAGCAGCTTGAAACCTAGGCCGCCGCCTCTTTTTCAGTCTCATCAAAGTTTTGTTTTCCCCTGAAGGTTTACCC